>CADEPD010001457.1:0-11242 GCA_902829195.1 Fraxinus dipetala | reverse complement strand
AAGAGGGGCTGTGGCAAGGTCAACAAGCAAAGGATTGCCTTGACAGACAATTCAATGAACAGATTCTAGGCAAGCATGGAAGATCCTGTTCATGAGATCATGACTATTGGACCTCATTTTAAGGAGGCCAACAACTTCATCTTGCCATTCCAACTGAAGGCACCATTGGGTGATTTGAAGAAGAAGAGAATTACTATGTTAAAGGAAGAGACGCCGAAAACCGTGAAGATTATATAAATGAGCTTATTAGAAGAATGAACTAGATTTTTATTACTTTTATTGTGTTGGAGAAACTAAGTTCTTTAGTCTATTATTGGAAGTTTGAGAAATCTCTAATTTTTACGCTGCTGATAGTTACCGATTTTTCATTTTTCGTGCAAATGTTCTAGCTAGCATGCTGTTGAAAGATTGATTTTGTTTTAAGATTTGTACGCTTAATTATGTTTAATTTAAGGCTTTGCATGCCCTTTCTCTGTTGAAAAAAAAAAAGCATGGGAAGAATATAAGAACAAAGTATTTTTGGTGATCCATAGGAGATAGACAATTTCAAAAGATCGAAAGCAAGTGTGAGTGAAGCACGTTCTAGTGAGTTTTGAAGATTGCAGGAATTATATCAGCGAATCTAGTGAGTCTTTCTAGGCTTGATCATACTATAAGTTCTTATTGTCTGTAGTGAAATCTATTGGCCTGGTCCCAGAGTTTTTACCCAGTTAAGGGATTTCTCTATCAACAAATTTTGTGTTATTTACTACTTTAATTATTATTGTAGCAATTCAACATAGGATAAACTTGACTTGATTGACTAAACATTTAGAACAACTAAAAAGTGTCTTGTTGCTTTTAGTTGGTAATTTTAATTTCGTGTTATTCACCTATTTCACCCACTCTAGATGATTTTAGGATCGAATTAGTAACTTTCACCGAGGAATTTTTTGGTAAAGGAGATTGAGGTCGCATTTGCTGATGTGCTAAAAAGAGAGTGTAGGGAATTAAGGAAGGAGCTAGAAATGCTAAAGACTAAAGCTATCCTTCTAAAGGATCAAATAACCATTGTATTTTCCTTTACAACATTACTTGTAAAGATCATTATATCTTGAAGATGGGTGATATGAGAAAATACGATTAGTTTTCCCTAGCTCGATCTTGTATGCCCGAGCTACACATCCACCAAAATACCTAATGGTTGAGGTCCGACGTGAGAGGTCGGGCATGTTTCATATTAACGACGCTCTTGACCATATCTCGCACCTATTAGAGCATTAACCATATTCTGATTATGACTTACCATAACCTTTATCCCAATCCAAACTCCCAACCTATCACAAGTTTGATTCAAATTCAAACATGACACTTTGAGTATAATACAAACACCTTACATTACGAGGATAAGGACTATAGGTGGTTGAATCTTTTTAGGACTCCATCATCAACATCTATAAATATAGGACCAATGTTCATTATTTATGTACGCTTTTATATAATTTTCAGCACGTAATTTTATGCATAAATTCTCTCTCTGACTTAAGCATCGGAGGGGCGATGAGGACATACCTCTACGTCTTTGTTTCAGGTATTGAAGATCAGTTCATGCGTAATTCAAGCATCCAATTTTATATCAAGCTGGTGCGGGGTCTTTGGTAGCATCATTGACACCATTTGTTGGAAACGCTACCAAAAGTCATGGTTAACACTCGTTCAGGAAATCCTCCAACAAATTTATATGCTTTAAACCAGCCTCTACTAAAGATCATCCCGTTATACAGGAGGAAACATCAGGATAACCAACACCCCTACCAATAGTCATTGATCCTGAAGCATTTCAGGAGCTTCGTCAACAAGTTGCCACACTAATTCAACTATTGACTTAAAGATAAATGTATCCTATGCCGTCGCCATAGGGTAGTCTTATGGCAGAAGTTTGAGCTTGAGCTTTTGGTACCGGAAACATTAATGCAAGAATCTCAGGCAACCTCATACCATACCTCATATGACCTCGGGCTCAAGATCAATTACGATAGACTCTGTTGATCTTGCCAGGATTATTCAGGATGGGATCACGGCTGGTATGCTTTAGATTACTCGGGTGACAATGGGGTTCACCCCTAACACCTCATTTAGCCCAGAAGTCTTAACGTACCCTTGGATAAAGGAATACGACAGGACAACCGACCCCATCAACCACCTCAACGTATAAACAGATATCATGAACTTGCAGGTCGCACTAGACACAGTAATGTATAAGGCCTTTCCTCAAACGCTCATTAATGTAGCTAGGTATTGGTTTTCCACATTGGAGCCCAACTCCATATCTTCTTTTTCAGATTTGGCTTATAAGTTCTTTATTTTTTTCGTAAGTAGCAAGCGCATCAGGAGGACATCTGCATTAGTCATGCAGATGTGTCCATGTCCCAATGAAACACTTCGCAATTTCATGACAAAGTTTAACAAAGAAAGACTCCAAATTCTCGACCTAAATATTACAACCGTCTCTGCCCTAATATACGCCATAAAAATTGAAGTTTTCAAGATGTCTCTATCAAAGACCCCTCCCAAATCAGTGACTAACTTACTTACCCGGGTTGAGAAGTACATTAACATGGATAGGACCATGTTTCAAATGAGGGATACCCCGCCATCAAGTAAGCATGAGCATACAAGGCCGCATGAGTGTAACATACGTCTGGATCCTTTTCAGGGTAAGCCAAGGCAAGACCCCCTTCCGACATCTTTCACCCAATTAAACACCAAGAGGTCTAACATTTTGATGGAAATTAAATATTTTAAAGAGATGAAATGGCATCCAAGGCTGCAAGCTCCGCCGGATGCCCGTGATAGAAGTAAGTACTATGATTTTCATTGAGATCATGGACATACGATCGAAGATTATTTCGCACTAAAATGAGAAATTGAAGCTCTCATCAAGAGGAGATTTTTAGGTGTTTATATCAGCCATGACAAGCGTCAGGCAAACAACCAGAGCAAGGACAAGGCTTTAGAAGACTGGAGGAATAAGCAACCAACAACAAGCACCATTAATATCATCGTCGGATGGACAGCCTCGGGAGGAGACTTGAGCAGTGGGCTTAAGCAATACATTAGACATTATCCCTCAATTTCAAGCATAGATCTTGGTAATGTAGAAGACATCACTTTCGAATCAAAAGACATAGAAGGCGTGTCTTTTCCTTGAGATGATGCCTTAGTTATATCGGCGATCATTACTAACTATGAAGTGATGAGAATTGTAGTGGATAATGGAAGCGTAGCTAATGCACTATCACATGAGGCTTTCATTAAGATGGATATTTCAGCCGATTAGCTCAAGCCGGCTAAAACCCTCATTCATGGGTTTGAAGGTGGTGTCGTCGTTCCAGAAGGCATTGTCAGGTTACCTCTCACCTTAGGATCAGAAGGAAAACATGTATCACAGATTACAAACTTGCGTGTAGTTCGTGCTTCTATGGCTTACAACACTATACTTGGAAATCCACTGCTTAATAGAGTTAAGGCAATTGATTCAACTTTTCATATGGCAATGAAATTTCCTACAAGTAATGGGGTCGGGATAGTTCTACAAAGTCAAGCAGTGGCCAGACAATGCTATATTACTAGCATTTGGGAAATCAAGGCTGATATCATGCAACTTTCGGAGCTCGAGCTTGACCTTGAGCATAGCGAAAGACTTGTCCCAGTGAAGGAGATGGAGGAGGTCGAGCTCAAGCTTGGTAAAAAAGTTACCATTGGTCAGGATCTTGATGCTACAACCACGGCTAAACTTATCAGTTGTCTATCCTGAAACATCGACGTATTCGCTTGGAATGTCGAAGATATGCCTAGAATTGACTTCAAAGTTGTAGTACATAGACTCAATATAAACCCAAATGCAAGACCAGTGTAACAAAGGATAAGGCAATTTGCGCCATAACGACGAGAGGTTATACGAGAAGAAATTGATAAGCTTATTAATGTGCAATTCATCCAGGAAGTCCAATATCCTGATTAGCTTACCAACATTGTTCTTGTCGAGAAAGCCAGTGGAAAGTAGCGAGTTTGCATTGACTTCACAGATCTGAACAAAGCATAACCTAAGGACATTAACCATTTACCTCGAATTGATAACCTCTGTTGGGTCATAAACTATACAGCTTCCTGGATGCCTTCTCTGGATATTACCAAATCTTCATGGAGGAAGAGGATCACGAAAAGACCTCGTTCATGGCAGATTCAGCCATATACTGCTATAAGGTCATGTCTTTCAGATTGAAGAATGCAAGAGCAACATATCAAAGACTTGTTAACAAAGTCTTTACCGACATGATAGGAAAGAACATCGGGGCATATGTGGATGACATGGTGGTTAAGAGCAAGCAAGTAAATTGTCATATCACTAACTGCAGAGGTACAAGATGAAACTCAATCCAGCAAAGTGTGCCTTTGGAGTGCCCTTAGGAAAATTTCTAGGTTTTATGATCACATACAGAGGGATAGAGGCCAAACCCGACAAGATCCATGCCTCGGTGTCTATGGAATCCCTGAAGAACTAAAGGGACATTCAGAAATTGATGGGTTGAGTAATGGCTTTGAATAAATTCGTGTCACGAGTAGCAGACAAGTGTTTTCCCTTCTTCAAAGTTCTCAGGGGTAATCGAAGCTTTGACTGGAATGAGGAACGTGATTTATTTTTCAAGAGCTCAAAAGAACATTGGCAACTCCTTCAGTTCTTACCAAATTGGTGCCTGGCAATACTTTGTTGTTATACTTGGCCGTTTCTAAAAATGCAGTTAAGGGGATACTAGTAAATGAGAGTGGAAAGGTCCAACGACCCATCTATTATATGAGTAAAGTGCTTCTTGATACGAAAACTCAATATACATTAATCGAACTGCTTGCTCTTGCCTTGGTTGTGGCTACCAAAAAGTTGCATCAATACTTTCAATCTCATCCAATCGTTGTATCACAGATCAGCCCCTGAGACACATACTTCAGAAACCAAATGTCTCGAGAAGATTATTGAAATGGGTGATTGAGCTTGGAGAATTTGATATTGATTTCAAGTCGTGGCCCGTAATTATGGCGTAGGCCCTAGCTGACTTTATAACAGAACTTACCACAGAGTCTCGGGGGCCAGATGATAAATACTTGAGCAAAACCTTGGAAATTTTGGAAATCTTTGTAGATGGAACATCAAATAGTTTGGGAGCTAGGGTCATCATCACTAACCCGAATAAAATCGTAAAAATCCAATGTGCACTCAGGTTCGAATTTGAAGCCACTAATAATGAAGCTGGGTACGAGGTCATTATCATAGCTCTAGAACTCACATGTAACCTTGAGCTTGAACACATTAAAGTTTTCAATAACTCATAGCTAGTGGTTGGACAGATTGATGGTACTTTTGAAAGAAAAGATGAAAAAATGAGTTTATATTGTTTAAAGGTGCATGATCTCAGAAGCCGATTCAAAAGTTGTGAAATCCTTAAAATTGCTAGAGCTAACAATTTGAAGGCCGATGCATTATCTAGGCTCATATTCATGGGAAAAGATAGGCTAGACAGAATGGTACACATTAAGATGGTAACAGAGCCTAGCATTAAATAGAAGCCAAGCATCATAGACGTTAACCAGGAGCTCTCATGGATGGACCTGATAATCGAGTTCATAGGTAATGGAAATTTACTGTCGGATCCTCGGGCTGTAAGGAGCATTAGGTATTCAACAGCAAGGTACTGTATCATTGGAGGAGTCTTATTTCGAAGAAGCATTACCCTTCCCTATCTCAGATGTCTTAGACCTGCCAAATCATTCCAAGCTTTGGCTAAGGTTCACGAAGGTG
This sequence comes from Fraxinus dipetala, assembly GCA_902829195.1. Taxonomy (NCBI): domain Eukaryota; kingdom Viridiplantae; phylum Streptophyta; class Magnoliopsida; order Lamiales; family Oleaceae; genus Fraxinus; species Fraxinus dipetala. Next base: position 5,409 of record CADEPD010001457.1, on the reverse strand, counting down.
TGTGTGAGAATCATCAAGGTCCTCGAGCTCTCCCCTATAAACTTATAAGGTATGGGTATTATTGGCCTAGCATGAAGAAAGATGCAGCAGATTATGTAAGAAGATGTGATAAGTGCCAGAGATTCGAAAATATCATACATAACCCAACAGAAAAGCTGACTCCCATCCACTTTTCGACTCCTTTCGAGCAATGGGAAATTGATATTCTAGGACCTTTCCCTTTGGCAAGAGGTCAACTGAAGTTTGTTACAGTGGCAGTAAAATACTTTACCAAGTGGGTAGAAGCCATACCCTTGACAGTAATCTCAGAGCCCAAGCTCGGGTCATTCATATGGAAATCCATTATATGCAGGTTTGGGATACCGAAGGTACTCTTAACAGATAATGGAAGGCAATTCGACAATTCACAATTCAGGAATTTTTGTGTTAACCTCAAGATCGACCATCGCCTAACCTCAGTCTCACACCCTCAGATCAACAGCCTCGCCAAAGTAACTAATCAGATTATATTTCAAGATCTTCGAACAAGGATTGAGGATGCTAGAGCCAGAGGAACTGCTCTCCATACTTTGGACATATAGGACTTCCCATAAGACAGCAACTGGCGAAACCCCTTTTATGTTAGCTTTTGGCAGCAAGGCCACAATTCCAATTAAGGTCAGCCTTCCTACAATAAGAAGGCTCGAGCCTAATCCCCAAGGGCCAAAAACTGAACATCTTGACTTGCTTGAAGAAGTTCGAGAACAGGTGTCGCTTAGAGCTGCAAGTTATCAAAGTAAAACAGCGAGACACTTCAATAGTAAGGTTAAATCTAGAAGTTTCAGAGTTGGAGATTTAGTCATCAGAAGGGCAGAAGCTACAGGTTATCCCTTGGAAAAACTCGGACCAATCTGGGAAGGACCTTTTGAAGTCATATGGAAAGTAAAAGGTGAAGCATATAGCCTAAAGGAAACCTCGAGAAGACCTCTCCTAAGGCCTTGAAATGCCGACAACCTCAAAATTTATTAAAAATAATCGGCTACTCCCCCAAGTATCTAGGTTACTTAGTTTTTCATTTTTCTTTTTTTACAATTTGCGTTATGTTAGGTTTATATTCCTTTGGTAGTTTTTTTTAGCTCGGGCTTGCATGCCCCTAAGTTGTTTTTCTTTCAAGGCCTACGTGCCTATGTACATTTACATTATTTTATAGACATTTTAACAATTAAAAACTTTCGCCAAACACCTCTATTTAGCTATTACATTTAATTAGTATAACGTCGTGCTCCGCGCATGCAACTAATAAACCTACATAGCATAAAGTCGTACTTCGCGTATACAACTATTACTTTTAACTAGCATAAGGTCATGCTCCGTGCATGTAGCTATTACTTCTAACTAGCATAAGGTCGTGCTCCACGCATACAGCTATTACTTCTAATTAACATAAGGCCATGATCCGTGCATCCAGCTAATAAACCTACATAGCATCAGGACGTAAATACCCACACTGTTGCTCGAGGTCTTTATGACCCGACCTCAATATATCTCAATGTCAAATTATGTTGAGTTCAAGCTCAGGCTGACACTCACCATTCACTAATCACTTCGACCTTCACCAAAAAAACTACTCGAGCATTACTTGTTGGAGCTCAAAATATCACAGCTTCTGAGAGAAAGCTTGAGATACATATATATTATAAATCAAACAAAAACTCGAGTTTGTTCTCCAAAATTTTGGCCCAATAAAGTGCTCGAGCAATACATGCTATCGAACAAAAACTCGAGTTCGCTCGCCCAAAATATCAAAGTTATACGCTCGAGCTCATCCCATATGTTGCGGGAGCTTGAGCTTGTAGCTAGAAATGATTAATAGGTGGTGAACATGAGACACTATTGAAGCTCGAGTGCAAGTTAAGACACGATCTTACATTGTTCGAACTAGAACTAAACATTGGTCAGTTTTGAGATTGATAAACATTGAATGAACGAGCATAATTAATAACAAAAAGCATTACATCAAACTAGAATTAAAATAAAAAAATAAACCCATATTGGGCAATGTACTTGTTACATTTTCAAAAACATATAAAACAAAGGTCAAGGTGGGGACCTAGTCTAGATCCGTTGCATCAGCAGAGCCATCCTGATTGGGAGTCTCGACCTCGTCCACCGCCTCAGAAGTAAAAAACACAAGCTCGTTCGCTAGCTCATTCACTGACCTCAGTTACTAGACGACAGGCTTCAAGTCCTCAGAGAGTCCGCAAAAATGAGCGAGCAAGTCTCAGGCTATAATGATAAAAACCCGAATTGCACTGACCCAACAACGTCCCGAACTCTTCTTCTTGAAGTCGTCAATCGCCTGACCTCAAGTCTTGGCCAACTCGTCCTCAAAGCCCTTCTTTACATGTAAAAGCTTGACCTTTACCTCCTCGACCTCGTCCTTGGCGGTACCCACTTGGTCTTGGGCTTTCCTGGTTTTGATCCTGGATAGGTCCCTTTCCAGTTCGAGCTTGCAAATGCGTCTTCTGTATTGCTCGACCTCATCCTCGAGCTCGTCCATTTTGCTAGAGATGCTGTCCCCTTCGAGGCTAAGCCCCAAGAAACACTCAAGGTCTGAGAAAGAAAGACGAGATCAATATTAGATCGACAAAAAATAATTGAAGATCGAGATCATACAAAAAGAATTCGACGAAGGGTTATATAAAGAGTTGGTTGCTCTAGAAGCAGAACAGTTTAGTCGCAGTCTGATTTGCGACTCAGTGCGAACCAAGGACGTGACATTGTTAAACTGGTTTCATATTTATGACCGACCAATTATTTGACACGTTGACAAATGCTTATCGGGCCTTGAGGAACGTGGGAAATGGACTTGTATAACGATTTGTTTTTAGGAATTGCACGCGTGTTCCCAGTATATACTATCTTCTCTTAATATTTAAACACATAAAACTTTCAAAGTACTAGAAAGATAAAATTCAACTTGCAGAAAGGCACCAGATGGTACAGAAATTCCAAGTATTACAATATTTACATAAAATTAAAACAGACTCAAACCTAAGACAGGCGCAATCATGCATAATGCTAAAACAAGTTAGACCATGCCACTTAATTTTGCACTAATTTACACTCAGGCAAGTTGAACACTCCAATGATTCAACAGCTGCCAAACTTCGACTGTCTTAAAGATAGATAAACAGTCCCAATCATCAATACAACCATTATAGACATCAGAATTCCAAAAATAAATAACTCCTTTCTCATATTTCAATCCACGTGTTGCAGACTGTGTTATATCGAGAAACATATCTCTTACAGAATGTATGTCACTTCCTACGGTACAACTGTTACCCATTACCTTGGTTGCCAAAGGAGGTTCTGGTTAGAGCTGTCCTTCGTTACAGGCCAGAAAAGTATTTTCATGTCCATACGCACAAGCAGATTCAGTTGGACGATTCCCCATACTTGTAGCGACATTTCTCTCTGTCAAGGGAAAACCAAAAAGCTTGCAGCTACTTTCACACATTGATACAAAATTTGCATTTCCTCTCAAGGATGAGTGAGTTGAAAGAGGGAGCGGCAGAAACCCCATTTGGTTATGCTCTTCTGAGCCAGCCGTATATAAGCAACCTTTTAAGTCTTCCCTTGTGTCAGCACTCTCAGAAGATGAGCACGGTGTTAACTTCCTCGCAAGTCGTTCAGAAACATGAAATTTGTCCTGATTTCTGGTCTCAAGATTCTTCTCATTGCCAGAATGTAATGCCTGAAATGGAGGTGGCGGAGAGCTTGCTTGCTGATACAGTAGCACAGAGGAAGGTGAAGATGTCTGTATCATTGCTGCAGAAGAGTACATACGAGTGTTACAACCCGGGGTCAAGGTGGACCAACTATTTCCACGAGTTGGCAACGTAAAACCATTCATTATATTATTGACGCCATTTTCGTGCACCTGGTTAGCTGTCGGGCCCCTTACGTGTGGAACAGTTGAAATTGCTTCTTGACCTGGCAAGACCTTATGGAATTGAAAGGATTCACCTGACCCAGTGCCCTTGAAGTAGTTTTCAAAGTCTACGGGCAGACGCCTGCTGCTATTTCCCACTGAAGAAATCCTAAAACCATTTTGACTTGGAAAGCGCCTCATTTCTAATGGATGCTGACTTGGAGCATCAAATTCGGCATATGGAGTACTAATCCCCGAAATTTCTTGACCTTGCAAGACCTTCTGGAACCTTAGAGACTCCCCAAAGTCTGAAACTTCATTCGTATCTATAAGAAGTATAGGATAGTTAGTACTCTCCAATGAGGCCATGCAATCAGAAGGAATGTATATAATTACAATAAAACAAAATAAGAACACTAGGACCTCTCATAACTTGAAAATCTGGCTTTGTTGCAGGAATGCCGACCCTGATTCTCTTGGCACCCGGTACTACAAAGCCGCCGGGTGCAGACACTGAACCAGATGTCTCAATCTCCCAAGGGGAAACCCTACTAAGGCGGTTGACCTGCAACTCATTGTAACTAACCTGCAGAAGTGAAAAAAGACCCATGATGTTACAAAAAATACGGCTACGGACAAGATAATAATTTCATGCACAACAGCTGGTGATGCAAACAGATGCTCGGCAGTCGGCATCAAAGCACCAGCAATATAAAAGCTTCAGTCATTAATGAAACCACATATTTGACTAAGGGTCATCTCTCATTTGTAGATAACTGAAAAAACACACCATAAAAGACTAGAGTCAGAACCAATAATTTAAGCTTCAGTCAAACACTACCAAAAAAACTCATATTTTTCTAAAAAGCCTGTGCCGTAACTTCCTTTGGGGTTCTAAAAAGCCTTTGGTTGGGTGGAAGGACATTTGTTTACCGAAGATGGAAGGTGGTTTGGGATTTAGAGATTTGAAAAGCTGGAATTCAGCTTTACTTGCAAAATTGCTGTGGAACATTCATCACAAAAAGGATACCTTATGGATTCAATGGGTGAACCAATTTTACCTTGAAGGAGCTAGCATTTGGGAGGTCTTGCTGTTGAAGGATCACTCTCCACTTTTCAAAAAATTGCTGGAAATTAGAGATGCACAGTGGCAGTTTCTTGCACAGGAAAGGGGCGACCAGCCCCCTTTAAACCCACAGCAACAAGGTCAGATTTTTGGACAGGATAGGGGCGACCAGCCCCCTTCAAACTCACGGCAACTTGGGCTGTTTTTTGCACAGGCTAGGGGCGACCAGCCCCCTTCTAACCCACACCAACAGATTTTTAGCGGGATTTCTTGGCTAAATGGTGATAAATTTTGTGCTAAGAAGGCGTATGATTTTTTTCGGCCTAAGGGGGAGCCAAAGTGCTGGGCTAAGGATGTTTGGAAACATTTCATTACCCCGAAACACTCTTTCATGCTATGGTTGGGAGCTCAATCAAAGTTACTCACC
>CADEPD010001447.1:0-16088 GCA_902829195.1 Fraxinus dipetala | reverse complement strand
TGAAAAAAGATGATTTCCAAAGTTTGGGGGATCAAAGTGAAAATATTTAATAGTTGATTCGGATCACAAAACAAGGATTGAAGATCATATAGAGTCAATTTGGGCAAGAATAGAAGACGAAGTAAGTTACAAAAAAATATACTTCTCTACATGTGCAATTTTGACTATCCAAGACAATTTCACTTGCCCATGTGTGGGAGAGGGATTGAAGATCATATGGAGGCAATTTGTGCGAGAATAGAAGGCAAAGTAAATAACAAAAAAATATATTTCTCTACATGTGCAATTTTGACTATCCGAGATTATTTCACTTGCCCATGTGTGGGAGAGTTTCATTTTGACTATCCCATGCGCTTGTGAGTTTCATACGAACGGGTTTTTAGCACCGTTGTCGGGAAATAAGTTCTTTAAATTGAATTTATTGATTTTTTACATTCAAAATTATTTTTAATTTTTTTGGCTATTAATTACGTGCATAATTCTTTCTTTCGTTTGATTTTCATTTCAGACACCTTACTGTAGTTTAAGTAAGATCCTAATGAAATTGAGCTCCGATCATTGGATCCTAAGATTGAAATGACCTTTAAGGTAAAGAAGAAGAGAATAGAGATTTGAGAAAGAAAGGGGAATAGAGATGGCAGCAAATTGGAATCAAGACCAACAATAGTTACAATCATCTTCAACAATACAACTAGCTCCACCAAGAGCAATTGATAATGATGGTGAAGCATTAGCAAGGGATATGTGATTCACGTTCTAGCTCCAGTGCAATTGACTATTCTATATCCTCCTTTCGGGTAGGATAACTTTTATCTTCAACCAGATGTCATCAGCATATTTCAAAATCATCAAGACATCAGGTTTTTGGGGAAAGCGACTAAAATCTACATGAATGTAATCGAGCTTCTCTACTACTGTGTAAAGTCATCAGTCATGAAGGGATATCTGTTGATGCTTTTCGAATGCATCTATTCCATCATACCTTGAAGGATAATGCAAGAGATTAACTACATTCTCTACCTACCAGGAGCATTGTTTCTTAAATTAACATAGTGCAGATATTCACAACAAAATTCTTCATACCATCTCAAGTTTATCAGATCGGAAACGAAATACATACTTTCAAGCAAAGGGATCTCGAGAGCTATCCGGAAACATAGAAAAGATTCAAGGATTATTTCAGAAAGTGTCCTTATCAAGACATTCCTAATTAGGCCTAGGTCGACATCTTCTATCCAGGCCCGCATTCGAAACGCCATAGTATGGCCCGCTTCAACAAGTGGATCACCTATGAAAATGTCCATAAACAATGCATATGAGTTGTATGAAAGATTATAAAAAAATAAGCTATGTGACCATCTGATAGAGACACTCCTACATAAATAGAGTGGCTTTACAATATAGTTGGAGTAACAGCTTTAACAGCCTAGATGAAAGTAATAACAAAAAGCTGGACAACCTCACTCAGACAGTGCACATGGCGTACCAATGTACATCATTCTATGAAGGTTACAGGAAAAATCACACTATTACCAGTTATCTGCTAGCTTCCGCTCATAGAAATTAGTCTTAGGATGTTAGATATGCGCAGAATTTCCATAGGCAACAAAACAATTCTCACTCCAACATATATAATTTAGGTTGGAGAAATCATCGTAACTTCTCATGAGCTAATAATCAAGGTCAAGAAAATTAGGTTTAGGGCAACCCACTAGGATTTTAGAAACAGCAAGAAAAGAGGTCCTTCTTGGAGAATCTAGTATATCACAAAGACTGGGACAACATTTCAAAATCAGCTGGCCTCAATTAAAAAATCAGAAAATTAGGTGGAGTAGATAGTAGCTGCATTGTCTAACAAAGGACAAGGTTCCTTGCCAAGCGATACAAAAAAGAATCCACAGAAACTTGTGTTAGTTATAAAAACCATAACGGATGATCTGATCAACATGCCATTAATCAAATTTTCTATCCCTATATGAGCTTATGTGTCGCATATTCCATTACCTTAAAGGCTTTGAAAGTAGCCAAAAGATGAACTAATTCAGGCTATCATTATAAAAAATGGAGTTCAGTTGATAAAAATCAGTATACGGAGGAAATGGATCGAGGAAAATTAGGTATCTACCATGATCGAGGAACAAGTGGTTCAATCTAAAAAATCAACAAAAGTCGAACAACGAGAACATTCAGACAGTCCTTAAGTTAAGCAATCATTCCTGGCAATTCACACATTCGTCCATACCCATTTTTGCCCAAATATGATGTAAGAAACATCTATTAGTGTAGATGTTGCAAGGCTAAAAACTCCCTTTTCAAACAACTATAAATAGCCAAAATGACAAAGTTAAACTAATGAATATAAACAAGCGCTTATTGGGAGGCAATCCAACGTTCTTCCCTTTTATCTATTATACTTTCTAGAAAATAAGATTAGTAAGTTTTACTGTTTTTAGTAGTTGAGGTATCTTCATCCCCATATTGTCCTATAGGTTGTGATGTGTTTGAGATTAATATAAATGGTTCTATACTAGTAATGATTAATTTCACTTTGTTTTGTAGGAACATGATAACTAAAATATACAAACCAACATTGGAAAAAGGGAAATGATGCACCCAAGTGGATCATCTAGCTCCTACAATTTCTTTCCAAATTGGCATCCACCGTAAGACATACAATCAGGGAGTCTCTTATTTATTTCTTTGCCCTTTTATTTTACTTCATTGATAAAATTTTGAGACATTGAGTGCAATGTCGGATTTAAGAATGGGGCGAAAAAAATATTGAGTTTTTATTATTTCTTTCATGTGATTGTGTGAAATATTATTGCTTTATTATATATGAAAAAATAGAAAAGTTTGAAAAGTTTAAAAGAAATTTTTTTTCTCTCTAGCTTGCTTTTTATTTTTCTTGCTTTTGTGAGGATAGATAGCCTTGCTGGCAAAGAAGCATATATTTGGAACTAGGTGTTAGTTTATGAATAAGTTACTTACTTGGATTAATTGATACTTATCCATGTGAAATTTTGATACCCTTTTGAGCACATGAATTAAGTTTAGTATTGTTAATTAATAATTGTACTTAGATGTTGAGCCCTAAAAAATGACTACATTATTCATCATAAACCAAATTTAGGATAGTTTGGGCATAATTTAGCTATTGTAGGAAGATATTAAGATAAATAGGGATTACATGTGCGCAAAATTTTTGTGTGGATTGTTTAAGGCCAATAAAATGAAAATAAGATGAAAATCTTAAGTTAGAGGTTGATTTTTGAGAATAAGTGTTTAATGAGGGGTAATGCACTAATCATTACATAATAAGGGGAAAAGCTACAACAATTCATGAGTGAAAGCTTATAAAAGATCCCGATGAGGACAACTATTGAAAATCCAAAAACAAAACTCAAAACGTGATCAAGCTAGTGCATGAAATAGAATACATGGAGCAAACTTGCAAAAGCATGTACATGAAACACAAGACTATGATTGAGTCCCAAAAACTTATTTGAGAGAATTAGACCTTTGTTAAGAGATTTTAGTTTAATTGATTCTTAGATGTTGAAGTAATTAAAAATAAGGAAAATCCTCATTTTGTTGATGTGTTAAGCTGTAATTAGTAAGATCTAAACAAACTAGAGAGTGTAAGGATTATTATATAAATTAAATCTTAGATCACATTTGGGAAAAATAGTTGAAAAGAATACGTTTAGGTGCACCTCACGATAGAGGAAATGATAAATTTTCCTATTGAGGGTTGAGGTGTTAATCACTTTATGAATTTATGATGTGTGACATGAATGCACATACACATATACACATACGTCGATTTTGTATTGACTATGTAAAAATTAATTTTAACGTTGTAATTTTGAAGTTGTTTATAGTTTTAATACATAAATTTAAATCCTTAGACCAACACTAAATTATCAAATCATATTTGTTTAAAACTTTTTGTTTAAGTCAGTTTATTTTGTTTGAGGATAAACAATTATTAAAGTCTGGGGTGTTTAATAAGTACATTTTATATATTTATTTGGACCAATAAGTGTACAAATTGAGTGAATTGGAAGAAAGAGGCGTAAAAGGAAGAAAAATCAAAGTTCGGAATCAAATTGTAAATATCTAATAGTTTATTCAAACCATAAAATGATAAGTGAATTTTTTTATGAGTCAATTGGATGCAATTAGAATCCATAAAAGAGTGAAATATAATTTTAAAAAAATTACAAATCAATTTTCAACCGCATAAAGTATGTTCCAGATTTTTAGTTGGAGATTAAGACCCATTTTCTGGATAGCAAACGTTCGAATTGGAGAAGTTCTCTAGAAGAATTGTAATCATTTGAATTATCTTTCCAATTCACATTAAATCACCTCAATTGGATATCGAAGTGAAAATTATGACCATAATACTTACGACTGCACAGAGACAAGATCATGCACGCGCAAAGGTAACTTTTCTTATTTGATTGAAAATCTTTTGGAACCCAACTTGGACGTAATTTTTTACCTAATTCTATCTTATATAGTGGAAGACATGGGCAGCCATTGAAGATCTTTGTCTAGCCTCTAGATACACAATAATATCATAAAATTCATTAAGAACAAGAAGCCAATTCACCACTTTTGAGAGAAAAGATCAAACCCTACAAGGAATTGAAGCCAATTATAATTCAACTGTGTAATTTAAGATCAAGATTTCTTGCATTATTTCATAATTCAAATGATGATTTTCCATTATTCCTATTGTAATTTATTTAAAAGCATGCAAGGTTAAATCCTTTTTTATATTTGATGAAGATGAACCTTATTATTTATTTATTTTAATTCAAAATTAATAATTTAATATTTTCTTGCGATTCTTGATTGATTTTGCATACATAGTGCATTATTTAATTGTTTGAGTATCATTTAGATAATTAGTTACTTATTACAGTGTTGGGAGACTCACAATAAATTTAGAGTGCAGCAAAATTAATATATGTGTAATAGATGTTAGAAATAACATTTATCATACAGACAATCTTATAAATAATCTAAAATTTAATGCATTCAATTCATTCGAATTCAGACTATAATATATTTGGGTCATGACTAGAATAGAATTAATTTGTTTTGGAAAAGAAAGTTAAATACATCAGCTTTATCAATTGTCAAAAACGCATGAATATGAGTAGATTACAAATCAATGATTGAAATAAATTACAACAGGTGGACTCTCCAATACAACCATCCAAAATTTGCTAAAAATCAAACTTTTAAAACTTTGTTAGATTAATTTAGGATAAATCAAATAAAAACTTGTTTTGTATTACATAATTCAAATTCCATACGAAACTAGTAAACTTGAATTGAATTTATTCTCTATGGGATGATATTCTCAACTCACTAATTTTATTACTTATCAACTATCTTGTACGCTTATGGGATTTTACTGAACACTGATTCTGCCTTTATTTTCTGTATAAGAATAATTGCTTCGACTTAGACAATATAATATGAACTCAAAGCAATTCGAGCTTAATTGCTTCTCCTAAATGAACTTCAATTGAAGTTAAGCTCAACGAATACTACTTAGCAATTTCTATTTATAACATAATTTGAACACAAGTACAATAGCTTTAGTTGAGTTAGGTTGTACCAAGGTTACTTTGGAGCTTCTGCTAATAACCAGTTCATAAAAAAATGGATCATTTTTTCATGCTAAGTATTGGGACCTCGAAAAACGTAAGCACCTATGAGAATGAGCTATCTCATTTGGAGTATTGTGCTAGTTTAAGCTTCATAGGTTTCGAGGTGGGCTTCTTTGGAATGCTTCGCACCCTTTCTATCGAAGCGATAATGCTTCCTTGCATAGTAGATGGTGCATCCACAGTGAATGATAAGTTCTACTTCATAGGTTTCAAGGTGGATTCCATTGGGATGTATTATACATCTACTATAGAAGCGATAAACTTTCTTACATGGTGGATGGTCCCATTAGGATGCATCACACATCTCATGTCGAAGTGATTGGATGATTCACCTATGCTAGATCTTTTGCATGGTGGACGGTGCATCCAAACAAGAGAAGATAAATTCTTCTTTGATTGAAGACACGCATGCTAAAAATTTATTCTATTGACAATGAAATGTTTACACGAGCTAGGAAAAATCATTGAGATTGTAGGGTGATGAGCTCTACTCATTGATAGTATTTAAACAGATGCTTTGTGTTCCACGGATGAGGCTACTTCTTTCTACCCATGTCCTCAATTTTGTAAATTCTAGGTCATATTTCTTCTTTGATACGATAGGGACATTTATAGTTAGGGCCCAATCTCCATATGCTTGGCTATTTCGAAGAGAGAAATACCTTCCTTAAGATAGGTTGCCTATGCGAAATGACCTCTTTTTGGGTCATCTTCGTTAGTAGAAGTCAAGCTTTACTTGCGAAACATCACTCATTTCTTTAAGGAAATAAGCACATACCTCACCAACTCGTCAATAGCAATCTTTGTGAAGTGTACGGAATTGAAGGTATTCCTACCTCAAGTAGGCTTATAGTTTTGGTCCCATAGGACATAGAGAAAGGTTTCTCCAATAACAGCTTGGTTTGTGGTTCATATAGCCCACATCGCTTTGGAGAGCTCATCAACCCATGCTTTTTTTGAGGCATTAAGTTTTCTTTGCAAAGTATACTTGATGGTTTTGGTTCACGGCTTCAACATAGTCGTTTCCTTGAGGATGGTGAGGTGTAGAGAAGTATTTCTCGATTCCTAACTCTTCATATAGTTCTCTGACCTTTTTGTTGTCAAATTATTGCTTGTTGTTACATACAAATGAGTAGGAAATGCTAAATCGACAAATGATTTTCTTCATGTGGAATTTGGAAGTATTTCCATTTGGTGATTTTGGTCAAAAGTTCAACATCTACCCACTTGGTAAAGTAGTCTATGGAAATAGTTGCATAGCATACATTACCTATTTCTTTTGGTAGGGAACCTATGAGGTCAATTCCCCACTTAACAAAGGGCCAAGGGTTGGACACAGTAGTGTGCTCTAGGGATGGTTTTCTCTCGATGGCTGCAAAGCCTTCATATGAGGGTATCATATTTCACGACATTATTGAAGGCTTTAAATTCAAACCTCATCGTACAATTAAGTTTATAGCTTTCTAGGTTTATTAATATCATTCTTGTCCCACATCCTGTATCACGCCTTTATCTCGAGGATAAGCCATTCACAAAGAGGCTCCAAGTCTGGGGCTCAATAGGTTCCATGTTGCCTCTATCTCGGGGATGTTGGCAAATTTCACTACAAAGTCTATAAGAACTGACACTTGATGAAGGTTCTTGACTTGAAAATCTCGTTAAATCCACTTAGCTCTACAACCCATTTCATCAACCTACTAGAAGCATATAGCTTCTGAAGCACTTTCTTAAGTGAAAAGTTTGTTAGCACATGGGTTTTATGAGCCTGAAAGTATGAACTCAACTTTCTAGAAATGGTGACAAGGAAAAGGGTGAGCTTCTCTATATCGGAGCAGAGGGTCTTCACTTAGGAGAGGGCTTTGCTCATATCATAGATATACAGTTGATGGTTGTCTTCTTCTCTAACAAAAACTAAAATGCGCCTCTTTAAATTAGACCAAATATAGTAGAAGGGGCCATTAGACTTGGCTTGGAGAAAAGGGGGCCTGGCTGAGGCATTTTTTCAATTTTTGAATATCTTAAAGAAGGAAATGCATTTATAGGTGGTTTTTGAGATAAAGTGACTCATTGCTGCCACTCATCCAATGAGGCTCTGTACCTCTTTTGGTTTCCAAGGTGACCTAATCTCTTTCAAGGTCTTGGTCATCTAAAGGTTGGTCTTAGTGTCTCTTTGGTTGACTACATAGCTTAGAAACTTTCTAGAGGTGATGCCAAAGGTTTACTTAAAGGGGTTTAACTTCATCGTGTACCTTATAAGATTTGAAAAATAACATCTAGGTACTTAATGTGGTTGAGGCTCTTTACAAGCATGTTGTCTACATATACCTCCATTATTTTGTCAATGAGGTTGACGAACAACTTATTCATTAGCCTCTGATAGGTGGCTCTGGCATTTTTTAGCCCAAATGACATCATCTTAGAGCAATAGAAGGTTCTATCAGTGATGAAAGATGTATTTTCCTCATCCATGGGATGTAAGAGGATTTGATTGTAGTTTTAATCCGCGTCTACAAAGGTCAACAACTCATGCCCTACTATTGCATCCACAACTTGGTCTATCCAAGGAAGAGGAAAACATCATTCGAGCAAGCTTGATTAAGGTTGGAGAAGTCTATGTAGACCCTCCATTTGCCACTATACTTCTTCACAAAGACATGGTTGAAGATCCATCACGATATAGGACTTTCCTGATGAAGCTATTAGATATAAGCTCTTCAAACTCCTCCCCAGTGCTTCATACCTTTCTAGGTGGATGGCTTTCCACTTTTGCCTATACAGGGTGAACTTAGGATCAATCTTGAGGTGATGAGAATTCATTTTTGGACTAATGCCAACCATATCTTCATGCTTCCAAGAGAAAATGTCCAAGTTTTTGGTCAAGAAGCTTTTAAGACTTTCATTTGTTTCTTGTGGCAAATCCTTCTCTACCTGCAATAACTTGGTGAGATCTTAGGGATCAATGGAGAATCTTTCTCGCTCTTACAATGGAGTTGTTTGTCAATCATTGCATATTTTTCCTTCATCAGGGATAGCTATCACCTCAACGTTTTCCTTTTGTGAAGAGATTTGCCCCTTTTCAAGCTATTAATCATTTTGCTGTCAACTATCACCATGTTGACATCACGGGGGCTACTTTCTTTAAGAAATTCAAATAACATTCTATGTACTTCATTTGGTCACCTTTAACAGTTGCAATACCATTCTCTATTGGGAACTTCATGCATAGGTAATGAACGAATATGACGTCCCATAGTTTTTCAAGGCAGGTCTTCTCAAAACTCCATGGTATGCTGACTTTCATCCATCATGAGGAATTCAATGTAATGATGGGCAACTTTGGGAGGCTCTTCCATCTCTATTGAAAGAAAGATCTTTCCTCTTGAGATGAAGTTATCGCCATTTAATCCATATAATGGAAAAGTCATGGAGGTCAACTTATGATCCACTAGCATTCTATCATAAGTGGCTTTGAAAATGAAGTTAACATAGTTTTCGTTGTCTACCAGCATCTGCTTCAACTTATTTCATGTTAAAATCGCCTTTACCACCAGGATATTGCTATGAGGATAGTGTAGTCCTATTGCATCTTCTTGAGTGAATGTGTTATGCTCTACCATTTTCGCTCCATGGAAGCAGTTGTTGACTATATAGTTGGTCATTCAGGAGTCTTTAGCCTCTTTGGCATAGTTTCTTTGAGCATTTATTGATTTTTCTCCTACATAAAGACTTCAAAATATTATATCAATTTCTCAGATTGGTATGTTATCCACATCTACTGGGGTTTCTTCTTTGTCGTTGCCCATTTCTGGGCCTTTTCCTGTCTTCATCTCTTATTTAACGAGAAATAACTTATCTAGGAGGTCATCTCATCACTTTTTGCCTATGTTTTTTAGCATGCCTTGGTGGAGTGGAATCTCTTTCCTCAGTGCACGGGATTACTATGCTCTGTTGGGGATACGACATCTTTGTACTCATTTGTGTTATGGCCATGAAATTGATAAAGTACAGAATGGCCAAATAACCTTTTAGGGCCTCCTATTTCCTCTGGCCTCTTATATGGCTGGTTGTAAAGGTACAACTCGTTGGTTTCTATAGCTACAAAGTTCAACTTCACCATAGGTTATGGCTGACACGACATTCAGCGTAGCTGAGGCATATGCTTAACCTGAAGTGAGGAAAATTTGATGCCCTACTTGGGTCCATCGGTGATTTACCAAATTAAAAATGAAACCTTTATCTCTTTGCTTTTGAGGGGAATGGAGTCTACATGCTGCTCTATTGTGGTGATTGATCATTTCTTTATTGACGATCTCATCTCTCACCAACTCTAACAACTCATTATAGGTGGCGGTATTTTTGTTGAGAACATCCAACTAGAAGAGGGTGTTCATATTGAGGCATCCTATTATGGTAGAGAAAGCTTCTGCATCAATGATCTTTTCACAATAGATCATCTCATCGGTAAAACAAGTTAGGTAGCTTTTCAGCATTTCACCAGATACTTATCTCATGTTATGGAGACATTAGACTGAGGCCTCCCCTTCCATCATGAATATGAAGCTATTCAAAACTTGTCTCTTGAGATCAAGTCATATTCTATCCAAGGATAGATCTTATTGTACCACCTAATTGCTGTCCCTCTAAGAGTCAAGTGGAAGGCTTTACATTTTAGTGCTGGAGAGATACCTCTCAAACTCATATAAGTTTTGTAGTGTTGAAGTACTCATTTGGGTCACATTTTCAATTACATCGACATTTTAGGGCACAAAATAACTAAGGATATAGGCATTTCAAAGCTCTAAGGTAAATGGGAGGTTATCATCCAACATCATGTTACTAGGACCTGTATGGGACATTCTCATCAGCTTGATAACGAGGCGAGGAGAAGTTCACAGTTTGCTCCATTGCTCATCGACGACCCTTATATCCTACCTATCTTTAGGTGATGGTTTATTTGAGCTCATTCCTTTGTGTTTGTTCACGGGGTCTAAATATAGAAGTCTCCTATCGTGGTCTATTTCTAAGTGTTTGGCACTTAACCTATTGAAAAAGTTGGTGGGCCTTTTAGGTCTTTGCTCTCGTTTGTAAACTGGAGGAAAGTAATCCTCTCCATTGAACTAGTCATTAGTAGATCAGCCAGTTGAGTAGTTTGTAGACACATCCACTCCTATCTCTTTTTCAATTGGACTGGCATCTCTCCTATGCCTTTGAAAGTGAGCACTATCAATTTACACCTCATTTTCTTCTTGTTGGTTCACCCATTGGGCTTGTTTGCCTTAGGACATTTGCTTATTTTCTCGCTCTTACAATTGTTTGAGGAGTTGTTGCATTATGGACGTTTCTTTTATTAAACGATGAGGTCTTTTAATTGATTTTTTTCTTCAAATTCTCCTTTTCCAAGGAAAACTCGAAACATCCAAAAATGAAAAGTACTTAGAGCATTTTTTTCCTTTGAAACTTTCACTTGTTTTTTGTTTGAGAACAAAACCTTTTTTAAGGTGGAAATTGAAAAACTTTTCAGTAAGCATTTTACATAAGGTTTGCTCGTGGTTAATAGTTTAGTTTTCTATCAAAGACGTTAATCTATTAACCTCGGTTTCTGTATGAATGATGTGGTAATACATCCTGCCTTCACTCATGTCTACGTAGCATTTCTCCAGCATACTTGGACAAATCATTACTTACATGTGGCCTTCTTCGGATGTGATAAGGTGGCTACATATACTTGAATAATGAAGTTAGTAAACTTGTATGAATGTATTCAGATTTAGGACATGCTGAGGACGTGAACAAAAAATGTGTTCGAATATCGCGAGTTAGGATAGAACCAATTTAGAGAATAAAACGAGAGAAAGCAATATTATTTGAGTGTGTAAATTTACATTACCTTCAAATGACACTAAATGTGAGCTTCTATAGTAGAAGAAGAGAAATGATACCGCTGGATGAAGAGATACGTGACTTCATCTTAACGACCTAGTCGCCTTGTAATAGTCATCATTCTATCAATCCTAAGCTCAGGGACAGTTAATAGTTCTAAAAAGTAACCACCATACGGCCTAGGCATGATAAATTATGAGTAGATTGACAAGTTGACCTAGTAGAGTGGCTTCTATAAAGAGGTCTGTCAATTAATAGTAGAAGATCTTGCACGAATGATCTTATGGAGGATATGCCTCTTATGCCTAGAGGCTATTCACCTTGGATTGGGGTATAGAGCAGTACATTGCATCACCTCACCTTATCCATGAGGGTTTGACCACAGCATGGAGGTTTGATAAAATGCATCATTTCGACTACTAAAGGACTCTGATTGGCCGGTAGAAAAGTGGCATGGAGTGCGGGTCTGGGTTTGCTTATTATGTGGCTATCACATAGCCATGCTTTGAGTCTCATTGGATGAGTAACAGATACCATAGGTGGACCTGGGTATAGTTACTTTTATAGAGCGTGGCTTGATTGGTAGAGTAAATGGGTGACAAATGTGGCCAACACATTTAGGGTTCAAGGACCATATCACCAAAGTGGGTTCCTCGAACAAGGGTCGCTCACGAAAGAGTTATAGTACATCATACCGGTAGAAGGTTGGTTCCATTTGGTACATGAGACATGTCACCATAGACATTCACATAATTCTATAAATATAACATTTCTCTACAAAAAAATGAACAACATAACTAGCACATCATTTTCATTCTCAAGAAAAAACATCAAGAATCTTTAGCTTGCTTTAAGAACTTTCGTCGAAAAACTCCATTGCCAGATCACCTTTTTAATTCTCAACCATAAAAAAATCAATGTAATCATCAATGGTGTTATTTATGATAATCGAACCCATGACCTGAAATTATGGGTTTGATAGTTTTCCAAACCATTTAAATGATTTAGTTTGAAATTAATTCAAAATTCTCTCCAACCGAACTGTATTTACTCCTAGTCACTAATTAAGTCTCGTTCATTTTTCTACGTTTAAGAGAGAGCATTTAATCCAGTGTCATTTGCTCCATTGAAATGAGTAAGATATCTAAATTAATTCAATTCAATTATTAATTGCACCAATGTCTCGAGAACTACTATATTTGGTTCTTTTACTGTTTGTTGAATTTCTCTACTAGCCTCTAAAGAAATAGCCATTCTAGCATCATCTATTTCTCCAACAGTAGATTCCCTTTGATTTGGCTCATCTAACCACATATACAAAAAAGGCTCTTCCCGTTGGCTGTGTGTCCCAAACGTTTTGTAGTTAACGAGATTTTTATCTTAGGCTTCTTTATGTAAAATTATAATCTCATTATAATTTATCGTCAAAAGAAAAGAAAGTGTTAAACAAAAACTTAAACAACCCACAAAGACCATAATCACATATGTTAGTACAATATATTTCGATATTCTTCTAAATATTAGTAAACAAGAAAACACACATGTGGCTTACTTTAACTATGAACGAAACAGGGAATCGTAATGAAATTAGAATGAAAAATAGATCAAGGTAAAAGTTTAACTTTTTATCCTTAAGGTCAGTTTTCCCCATATAGGTGCTGACGGGTGGAATGAAAATTGTCTTAAGATACATTGATCTCTCTTTGCAATGGTAGCATTTCGAATCACAAGAAACAATGAATCAAAAAGTGCTTTGTACACTTTTCTATAATGTGTGAATTAATTCAGAATGTTTTATAAATGTATGGCAAAATATAAAAGATGTAAAAGATGAATTGAATTCTGCTAAAATAGTGTGGTCTTATTTATAATAAGTCAAAAGATGTGTTCGAAAAGATAAAACTCAAAGATTATATCTCGTCTGAAATGACATGTCTTTTCTCGACAGATTTATCTTTGGACGAATATGTTTATTATAAACAAACACAACTTTTCAGATATACATTTGTCTAATGACACATGTCACAATCTTGGATTTTTCAAAATTAACTAATATCCAAATAATAAATAAATAAATAAAATCATTTCACCAAAGAGAATATATACTCTAAGTCCATATCCAAGACTATCAACTATGACTTGAACCCTCAAGCCCACGATATATGATTGTGCTCATGTCCCTACTCATGTAGTGTCGTGTCGATCTAAACTGGCTAGTTGGACAAATGGACGGCAACAATGCACATGCATATTTGCTTTGAATCGAACTCAACAGAATCTAGATCTTTCCTCGTTCAAAGACTAGGGGTATTCGTTGGGGCTCAATCCAAGTCTCAAGGTAGGGACTTATAAATAAGTCATAGCTTTATTCTCTTTTTTTTATGTGGGATAAAGTTTAATCTTTGTCTCTTCATATTCTAATTTATTCAATTCTAAAATCTTACTTTAGGCATTAATTTCTCATTTATCTGAAATAGTTTTTAACATCCAAGTATACCAAATTATCTACTTACGGCATAATTTTTTTTCAACTAAATAGATTGATAAAAAAAATCTTTTTTTAAATATATTTTCAACAATCCTACACATTAAATACATATAACATTGTTAAGTCTGTTAAAATCAAATGGGAATTGAGAAAAAGATCGTTTGAGGCAAACCTGTTCATAACAAAAATGAAAGACATAGATATAATTTAAGGTATGAATTAGTTGCGATGTAATCATTCTACCTTCCGATATCGAGAGAAGGTAGCATCTTTTAAAACTCAAGGGAAAGAAGAATTTTTCTTCTTTGAGGTAAAGACCAAACCACTGATAATTACAGTATTAAAGACAAAAAAGATGTTAGGGAAAAGAATTTGAGAACGTGTTTCTAGAAAATCTACCATGATAAACAAGTCGAGTTTGCAATAGATTAGTTCCTGGAGAGTATCTAAGGCAACGTATACAATGAAACAAAAAAGGTTAGAAAAGTTAAATGTTCAAATTCTGGACTTGTTGAATATTATTTGATCTAGTGTATCTCTTTGGGGAATACTATTGTTGTTTGTTAAGAACAGTGATGATACCATTATACTGTGCATGGATTATCGTGAATTGAACAAACTTACGATTAAGAACAAGTATCTTATGGCTCGAATAGAAGATTTATTTGACTAATTAAGATGACAAAATGTGTTCTCTAAGATCAATATGCAATCTGAGTATCATCAGTTAAAGATTAAGTTGATGATATATCAAATTAGCTTTCAGAACTCGATATGGTCATTATGTGTTTATAATGATGCCTTATGGAGTAAATGATGCTCCGACAGTATTTATGAATTTGTTAAATATGATATTTTATCAATTCTAAGATCAATATGTCAATCGGTTTGTTAAAGACATATTCGCAAGATCAGAATCAACATAAGAAGCATCTCAAAATAGTGCTAGAATTTTTATGAAAGGAAAGATTGTATGTCTAGTTCAAGAAGTGTGAAATTTAGCTCAAGAATAAGATTTCTAGGTCACATAGCTAGACAATGGAATTGAAGTTAACCTAGCTAAGGGAGATGCAGTAACTAAGTGGAACCATCCAACTAAAGTAGGTGAATTTAGTCGTTTTCAGAGTTTAGTTGGCTAATATCGAAGATTCATCGAAGATTTCTCTAAGGTGGCTAGACTAATGACCCAGTTAACTCGAAAAGAAGTAAAGTTTTAGTGGTCAAATAAGTATGAACAGAGTTTTCAAGATTTAATATGACAGTTAATTATAGTACGAGTGTCAGCAATTCGAGAGGGATCTAAGAGTTTTGTGATTTACATTGACGCATCTAAACAGTCTTATGGTGTGTTTTGTGTAATATGGAAAGATGATTGCCTATGCTTCAAAGCAGTTGAAGCAACATGAGTAGAATTACACGACAGATGACCTTGAGCTTGTATGTATGGTTCATGCACTAAAGTAATGGTGTCATGTCTGATAATCCAAGAATTACTAACCAAAAGAGGGGTAAATTGGTTTTTGAAACTTTTTTGACAATTAGTCTCAAAACTATTTAATACACAAGATATAAATGTAAAATATAATAAATATGCAAATTCAATAACTTAATTATAGTATTGTCACTTAAGTAGATATATCACAATGTAAATAGCAATTTAAAGTAAAGCGCAATAATGTAAAGATGACAAGCGAATTTAATATGGTTCGATACAAAATGTGTTCTACGTCCCCGTTACCAAGCTCATCATCACGAGTAAGGTCAAATGCACTATAATGGTAACTTATAAACAATGAGTACCAATCCTTAAGTGACTTACAACAAGGAGCACTTATCCTTAAGTGACTTACAATAAGGAACATTTATCCTTAGGTGACTTACAACAACGAGCATCTATCCTTAACAACAATCGAGTTTTCACAAGGCTCTCGAAACCACTAAAGTATAAATGATAGTTTTACAATTGAAAGAACTCTCTTAACAAGTGATATAATCAAGTCAAATATTTAGAGAGTTAGGATAACACT
>CADEPD010001417.1:0-12502 GCA_902829195.1 Fraxinus dipetala | reverse complement strand
AATCCTTTTCCTAATAAGGTCTGGTGTAAGATTTGGTCCTTAAAGTGTCCCAGTAAGTCGAAGGTGTTCCTTCGGAAAATCATGCATGAAACTATTCCTACAAAATCATTCTTAGCTGCCCGACACTTATCAGTTACCAAAACTTGCCATAGATGTTCTAGAGGCAGAGAAGATATCCTACATGCTTTGAGAGATTGCCAACAATTGAAGGATATTTGGTGCAGACCACTTCCTAGAAACATAGGTAATTTTTTCATATTGCCTTTTAATGCTTGGCTAATGGTAAATATCACAAGCAGTGCAAATTTCAATGGTGTTCCTTAGTCCATTATATTTATGTTTACCATCTGGCTATTATGGTAATGGCGCAATCGTGATATTCATGAGGACAACTTTCAGTGGCCACTCACCTACAAAAAATCATAATGGGAAAGGCTAAGGAAGCATGGGATGTGAATATGTGATGGGGAAATTTCATACAAGACTCAGGTTTGAAACTCTTATTGGTTGGACCAGACCTCATGTACATTCAATGAAGGTTAATGTGGATGGAAGTGCAAGCAGCAACAAGTCAACCGAGCTAAGCAGCTGTAGGAGGTGACTTAAGGGATGATGGCGGTTCATGGATTAATGGCTTTACTTGTAGAGTTGGAATATCGTGCATCTTGACAGCAGATCTTTGGGCGATTTATCATGGTTTGCTGCTTTGTTGGGAGCAGGGTTACATATTGGTTGAGCTGGAGTATTCTCTAGTTGTGATTCAAAAGATTAATAATCATACCATTCGGTCGGATCCTCATTTACATTTGATCGATGCGATTAAAGACCTTCAACAACGTAATTGGGTTGCTCTATAAGGCATGTTCATAGGGAAGCAAACTACTGCGCGGATTGGATGGCCACTCATTTCAACCATTTAAGCTTAGGCTTACATATTTTTAGTTCCCCTTCGAGTGATTTATCTTCTTATTTACTAGCTGATGCTCTTGGTATAGCTTGGCCAAAGACTTATATAATTTGAGACTTCTTTATTCCGTAGTATAAAAAAATGCTAGATATTAGCATTACACATTTAAAGATAAAATCCGAAAAAAAAATAAAAATACATACAAGATATACCTTTTATCATATTATGTTAATCATATGTCCTACAACGAGCAAAAACAATGGTTGTTCAGAGTGCAACACAAAAATTGTTTACATTTTACCATCCACATCAAATTAAATACACATACACATCGTTGTAAAAAAAAATAAGGAGTCCCTAAATTCCAGCCATTACGAATTGAACCTACTTCTGGTTGCGCGTTTAATTTTTAGTCATAGTCTTAAACATATTCCAAGTTACTAACTTGGGATATTTGTGCATTTTTCCTTCGGAATTACATATGATAAACATGTAAAATTTACATAAAACAAGTTTGTCACTATCAACGAATATCAAAAGGGGAACGCAATTATCAACATGTCTTTCTAGATGGGATATTTGTGCATTTTTCCTTCGGAATTACATATGATAAACATGTAAAACTTACATAAAACAAGTTTGTCACTATCAACGAATATCAAAAGGGGAACGCAATTATCAACATGTCTTTCTAGATGGTGTATATGTATTTTTTGACATTTTATTATTTTTTCTCCGAAGTTTACCTGCTATGAACTAGTGATTGTCGAGAAAGCTAGAAATAATTGTAGAGAATGATAGTTGAATTGTTGATATAGATAGTTCAACGATGTTGTTTTTCGTGCACAAGTTACAACAACTCTTTTATGGATTTTCTACAAACGACGCGTGATTCGATTTTTTTTTATTACAAGCCTTTTAAAATGGGATGATCGAAATGGAATTTGAAAAGGTTATTAAGGGCGATTAAATCTAATTTTTTGAAAAGATGTCATTTCTACAAATGTTATTAAGTCCATGTTTGAGCCACGTTATAAATTTCATTTTTTTTTAATCTAAAATTCATTTTTAATCATACATTTTTTAAAAAAGAAAATTGCACTTATCAATCTTTCATTTATAACCATTCATTATCCAAAAAATGACTTTTAAAAAATTTATTCTAAAAAAAAAGTTCAAATCTGGGCTAATTTTGGACATATTTAAAAATGCATTAAAAGAAGAGGACATTTAGTGCAATTTCCTCTTTAAAATAAATTAGAAGTTCGACCACATAAAAAAAAATGAATATAAAAGGAATTTAAAGTTAGAAAAGCGCAGCCAAGAAATTCAATTCAACCCACAAAAGGAAAAATCAAATTAGAACTCCTAGAACACGAATTGCATAGAGAAATTGAAGTTCTCGAGCAATTGCCGGATTACTGGTACTAATCGATCGATAGAGGATGCCATTAACTACTATGGCGATGAATCCTCCATTTTGTGCTTATTCTCATATATACAGTTCTAGACTCCACCAAACCCTAGAACCCTCTTGCTCTCCTTCCTCTTCAACGGCTTTATTACACGTTCCTTCTCGCAAGGTCGGTTTCCTATTTATATATATTTTCTTTATTAGTGTTTTTGTGTGTGACTTTAGCTGTTCAAGAGCCGATGATTTTGTAATTATGAGATTAATGATAATTAATTTGGTTTTTTAGATTTCGAGTTTCTCGGGGAATCCAATTTCGGTATTCAGGTTCGAAAATCAGGTGCGTAGGGTAGCCATACGTTACCAGGGGATTCAATTTCCTAACTGTAATAGGCAGACAGGTGAGCTTTTATCTTGTGGCGAGGTCATGTTAGGTTTGGATTACTTGAACTGTTTGTGGTTATTTATTAATCCATTGTCAAAAATTATTAGACTACTGATAATCAAATTTTATGAGCTTTTTACTCTGTATACTAGCCTAGTTGAAATTTTTAGGTTTCTCTCTCCTAACTCAATGATATCTTAAAAATTGAGGAGTGATTAATCACAATTTCTTCTTAAATAAAATAGTCGATAGTCTAAGCTCAAAAGGGATGATTTTCGGAATTCCTTACTGTTTATTGGAACTGACCAAAATTTGATTTGTTTACTTATTGATTTCCAGCGTTCAAAATCAATTTGTTGTTTTGTGATTCCATACTTATATCTTATTGGGAAAATGAATTGTATAATTGTCAACAAATTGAGTTCTTAGGGAAGGAAATAGTGTTCATAAGATAGAATAATTGATGTCACTCTCTCTGAACTAAGTAAAAATGAATTGACCTTATATATGATGAACTCATTGCATCATAATATGTTTCAGTAGCAATGCTTTTAAATTTTAAGTATCGTCAACATATAAATTTCTTTTAGAACGTCAAACTATTAACTAAACAACGGTTTCTGATGATTCAGTATTCAGATTCAATTGTTTTAGTTATCTCAGTAATTAGACACAATATCCTGAACTTAGTAAGAATTATAGTTCTCTTCAATTGAACTAATATCTTAAAATGATGAGTTAAATTGTGTGTTCAATTAAGTTACTAGTGGAAATGACGATATTCATCTGCTATATTGCAGTTGTGAAGGCAGTTGCTACACCGGATTCAGCCGTGGCACTGCCGCTCACTGCAGAAAATGTGGAGTCTGTATTGGATGAAATTCGACCTTACCTCATTGCAGATGGTGGTAACGTCGCATTACATGAAATTGATGGAAATGTTGTAAAGTTGAAGCTACAAGGAGCATGTGGCTCCTGCCCAAGTTCTGTAACCACGATGAAATTGGGGATTGAGCGGCGTCTGATGGAAAAGATCCCTGAAGTTGTCACTGTTGAGTCAATACCAGATGAAGAAACTGGCCTTGAGCTGAATGACGAAAACATAGAGAAGGTAGATCTTTTCATTGTGTTGTGCGTAATCTATTGTTATGTTCAATTCATGCATTATATTTCTTCTTCTGGAATGTGGATAGCTAGAATTTTTTTTTTATCGATATGGTCATTTATCTATAGCTATTAGCCTATCATCAAACCAGTCACTAAATTTGGAAGTTTGTGGTCCTGGAAAATCTGTCCTCTTTCTTTTGGAAAGTGAGATAATATTATAAACAAAGGTAGAGTTGTGCTACTACATCCCGAGAAGAATATCTTAAAGGGTGATTGGGTCCAATTTTATAGCAATATTTTGCAGAATGTGGAGGAAGACTACACAAATGCGTTGCAAGAAACAGAGGAGAGAAATAGAGGCAACAATAAGTGGACAGCAAAACTTGTGGATGGGAAGGTTTCTTTGGTCACATGCAATAAAATCTAGTGACTGACGTGCTTATTATCTTGTGCTGGTTGCTGGTGCTAGAAACATAGTGAAGAACTATTGAATTTTGGTTTAAACCAGAAGGATATGAAAAGTGATTTCTTGCTGATGATAAATTTATCCCATTTTCATTTATCTCTTGCAATTTTTTATCTATCACCTTATGTGTCAGCAAAATGCCATGGGTGGGAAATGTAGAAGTCCAAATGGCGAAAATAATATGGATTTATGGGCTGGTATAGATGACTGATTAAATATTTTTTTAGGCAGAGTGATAGTTCCTAGGGTCTCATTAACCTCCTGTACTATTGAACTTGTTTCTTGTTAATTGGATAGACCATAAAAGAGCAAGTGATTTAAAAATGTGCTGGCCTGCAACAAAGTATTTATGTCATAGTTAGATAAATAAGCACCATCTGTACTCGTATTCTGTGAGATATTTGTAATTTGTCAAATAGTGATGTCTCAATATAATTCTAATGTAATTTATACATATTAAATATAGTTTTATAGTAGAGAACATGAAGTCGAAACATCCTCAAGTGCAAACTTGTGCATCACACTACCATCAGTATAACTTTGCCTTGCTTAAAGTTATACTATACTGCTCAGACTACTTGAACATTCCCTTGTTTTTCCCAAGTGACTCTCCAGAAGGGTGCTTTATGCATTAGCAGTGGCACTCTACAGGCCAACAAACAGATGACTTGTAACAATGGTTTACAGCTTGGACTTTTAGGATATATGTCAATGTCAGTAAAGCAGAAAAGTTCCTCAAGTATTTCTAGAAAAGATTAAACAATTGTTTAAATGAAAGTAGCTCATCTGAAGAGTATTAGAGAACTGGAGAACTCTTTATGGAGCAAGAAGTTAGATCTTATTATATGTGGTGCCGTATTATATTTGGATATTAGTGCCAAGTTGGGGCTCAAAATTTTGCCTCTCTGTCACTTGACTCACTACTCAAGGCTACATGTTGGTTTCAGGAATTGTTTGTCCCAAAATTTATCGTCCAATAATTGGAACTTTAGTAACCTGATTGTGAACTGTATTTGAATTTCTATGGTTTTAAGAAATTGAAGCGTGAATCTTTGTTCTTATCCACGCTTCTGAAAAATCCAAGTTGGGACGATTCTTGTGTTTCTTCTTCATATGTTATAGCAATAGCACAAAATAATGCCAACATCTCCTGATTTGCATTTTAGAAAGAGATAAGAGTCTCGGATTTGCATTTAGTTAAACGGTTTCATTTTCAAATAATGATCTTGATCAACATGCATGGCTAATGTCATTAATGACATTAGAAGTGCCTCTGATGTGTACTTCGATAAAAATTATAAAAATTATTTTTTGTTTTTCATAATTATGTCGAGGCTCCGATGTCATGAATTTGCCATATTGTTACAGGTTTTGGAAGAAATTAGACCTTATCTCGTTGGGGCAGCTGGTGGAACGTTAGAGCTAGTGGAAATTGAGGAACCAATAGTGAAAATTCGAATAACAGGCCCTGCAGCAGGTGTGATGACCGTTCGAGTGGCTGTTACTCAGAAACTGCGAGAGAAAATCCCGGCTATTGCAGCAGTTCAACTTTTGCAGTAGAAAAACCATCTCAAGATTTCCTCGTGCTAATTATATTTCAATGAGCCCCCATAAAAGAAGTCAGCAGTAAGTGATTTTTAAGCTGTAGTGAGAATTATGGATGGAGACAAGTTATACGATTTAAAATTATTTGTTTCAAAATGTACTGATTTACTTGCGAGTAAATTTTCTTTTGGCTTGGCCAAACATGCACAAAGTGGAAGTATGTACCCTCAATGCCGAGTTTTACAACGCAAGTAAATTCATACTACAGCTCCAAAATGGGTGTGTTATTGGAGTCTACAAAAACTCAAGGTGTCAGGTAAACTCGAAATAAACAATTTCACAAAGCTTTGTCGTATCCCAATCTTGCTTGAATCGTTAAGGGATGGTAGTGCAGAAGACAAAGGTAAACTGGTTATGCCTAAAGCCCCAAGTTCGAAAGAAGCTGACGCCATCTCGGAGTTTCTTCGTCGAATATGTAGGTCAAAGGAGAAATCAAAACCCCACTACCTCCAATCTGCACCAGAAAATACAAAGCTATTAGGCACATTAGTATGAAATGAATACGATGGACAAGATTTTAGTTTCATTTCTTCGGAGTATTACACAATCCACCTTATCAAAAGAACTATTGGTTTATAGAGAACCCAGAATCGCAAAGGGACCATAAGCAAAAAGAAAGAGGAAAAGGTTTTCAAATGAGGAGAAGATCCAGACGGACTAGCAAATGAAAAACAAAAGAAACTATTCCACGTGATAAGACGATTGCAGGAGTAGATCAATACAAATATCTATCTTGGACAATGATTTAAGGTTCTGATGCAACCAAAAAAACAATTGTGAAAAAACATGAAGTTTCTCCAGCAATCTACACTATCGAATCTCCCCACCCTCCTATCCGTCAGAATGAAGGGGCAAAATGTTGCGTAGGAGACAATTGTTAACAACATTCAATCATACAAACATTAGCACATAAGGTAATATTTGAGAGGAAGTATCTCACCGCCCTAAGCTGCTGAACAGACTTATACAATTCTTTCTTTGGTGCACAAATAACTATGGCATAATAATCTGCTGTCACTTTCCCATTACGTTTACAAAAAACTGGGCTGACAGTGGGTCCCTGCACGTATAAGCATGAAATCATACGAGAAATCTATGTTATTGATAAAAGGATATTATTAACAAGACAAATGCTTGTGGGGGCATAGGTAAGTGAAGGGTAGTGCAAATACGAGTTGCGTGCATCTCTCTCTCCCTAGCCATCCCTCGGTTTTTTCTGTTTCTTTGGAGTGGGTGTCTTTATTTTGTTATTCCTGAACAACACAAGTGAAGGAAAAGTCAGTATTACCTGCAACCCAGATAAAGATGTTTGGCTTAGTATTCGCTCGGCCACTTCCTCCGCACTGCTTCCTCTCATGTTGGCTGTTACCTGCCAGGAGGGTTGTAAGTAACAAAAATAATAAGAAATAGTAATCCAAACAAAATAAGCCAAAGATTGCACCATGAATTGGCCAGCAGCCCTTAAATGTGCCTCCAGTCTTTCAAGCATTTCATGAGTTATATCTAGCACGCCTTTTCGCTGGATCATTGATTTTCTGCTAGCAACAAGGACAGCCTGAAATGATGAAACAAGGTCAAACAAGAATCCAAAAATATCAACTCTACATTAATGTCCATAGTCTCCATGTATCAGAATCTAAAATTCTGGTAAGTTTGCAGCTTTGTAAACTCAGCAGCAAACAAAAAAAAAAGAGAGCAATTACCTGACTTTCTACGATTACTCCACCTTCAATTTCTTTCAAATTATTTTCTCTCAACGTTGTTCCACTGCTCACAAGGTCCACAATAGCATCAGCTATTCCCATCTGTTAAGAGGAAAAACAAAAGTTGGCATGGATATAGAATTTAAACTCCCTTGTTTAACTCAGTTATTGAATCATTCCAATCAGTAAGGCAGCCACAGGAGAGTAGGATAAATCAAATTCAATTCTAATCCTTCTTTAGCGGTTTCCTTAGAGATCTTCATCATTGAAGCAAACTTCATTTTGCCGTGAATCTCATTAATGTACATTTTTTTCCAGATTCTTCTTTATCACTTACACATGAATTTTGTTTTAATCCATTCACATTGCACTTATCTGAGTTTCTAGTCTCCTCCCGAGATTCATTTTGAATTATGCATAACTGCTAAAAGAAACAAGCAATTATGACATTATATTTGCATCTATTCTCCGCAAAAGATGCTATCAGGATGGAACTTTGTCAGAGTCTTACAAAAAGCAAGTAATAAAACTAGATAGGACAACCCATTAATCGTCCAAAGCTAAAACTCCAGAATGAGTTTTCTCCAACCCAAAGAAGGATGATTCGATCGTTATCATTTTAGTTTATTTTGTATTATATATTTGTTTCCTATATAATTTAGATTTATGTCATTTTTTTTATTTTTATTTTTTTTTAATTTAATTTCTTAGTTTACAAGTATGGCGCTGAGCATTTGGCAGTTAAAGGACAAAATGCTCATGAGATGAATGCTATGGAAAGAAATGGATAGAAAATTAAAAGATATGCCAACAAGTGGAAGTGGCACCTGTTGAGGATAAATTAAGGGAAGAATGAATTAAATAGTTGGGACATGTTTTGTGTAGATCAAAAAGTGCTCATGTTCATAAGAGTGACATGACTACTTAGGTTTTGCAGCAAAATCTGGCCTCTATTCCAGGTTATATTTGGTATTTCGTCAAACTCTAGCTAAGAATACGGGTCTAAGGTCTCCTATTCTTCTCGAGTTTCAATCTTAACAGAGGAAGAAGAAATCGTTAGAAAATGGATGGATTTTCAGAATTCTTTGTTTCCATTTTGGATTATTTCTATGGATTGTAAATTATTTTCTTTCCGCCTTTTTTTAAATCAGCATCCGTGTGATATGTTTGTAGTTAATTGCTTAGGTTGCAACTTTAGCACTATAGATCTGATCTTCTACCAACTTTCGGTGTTAACAATGTATTAGCCCAATTTCCAAAAATTGGTGAAATTTCAAGCTTTTCTAATTAGAATTTGCAGGATGCTTCTCCCTGCATCAGACTTTCACATGTATAACAGTAGAAAAGGCCAGAATGGAGAACAGGGAAAGCACAGCCAAAAATATCAGTGCAGAGGCAGGAGTAACAAATCATGTTCTCAGAATGTATAGCTTATCCATGTCAGGAGAGTTTAATTCTTACTGCAGGAGCTGCCTCCAGGGCTCCATCAGCAGTTGAAAAAGTGACATGCTTCAATCCATTATCTTTCATAAACTTTGGAGCCAACTGCAAATAACACGAACTTTTAAATAGAACATTTTCAATAAAAAGAAAATATTCAAGCAGAAGTAAACAGAAACTCAGTATACATCATACATATGTGAAGCCAGTAGCAACTCTCAGAGGCCTTTCAGGTGTCCACTGTGGCATCTGTGCTAGCTCTTTCAAAGAGTTTATGTTCTCAAAAATGCCATACTTGGGTATCTAAAGAAGAGGAGTACATTACCTTCCATAGGAAAGGGAAAGAAAAAAGTGTGCAATGATTATATTTCCTAAACAAATTTCTTACCGCTAAAGATAAATGACAATCTCCATACTCAAGAGCATCATGGACAAGGATGAGATCTTCGTTTCCCTGCAAAAGGTTTAACTGATGAGAACCTGATAAATGAATTACATGTTTTACACATTAGTAAGGACATATAAAGATCCACAGTAATTTGCACATCAAGATACTAAAACACATAAGCATGCATCAGAGCATAAATAATTGGCCAAGAAAAACTCTCACAAAAAATTACACAATGAACATGGTAGATTGGAAAACTCACAACTCATGAACATGGGCACGTGATAGTCAGAACGGAAAGAGAATTTTATTTTTTTGCTCAACATAAGTAATAAATATCAGAATGAAAAGTTGCACCGGAAATCAGAAGTATGAGACCTTCATATCATCAGTCCCACCATATTAAAGAAACATAATGTGATAAAAATAATAACTGATGAGAATCATCATGCATATGTAAATTACACCTCTAATTTTACCTGCCCATATTCTGTAACCGTATCAAGACCGACGATACCAAGGTCTAAATCTCCAGAAACCAATTTTCTCACAATGTCTTTTGGCCTTTGAAACCAAACTTCTAGATTTGGAAACTGCAACGTCATAAAAGGGATTATATTTTGCTAAAGAAACATAAATGTCTAGAATACATACAAAAATTGAGTAAATTCATGTCACGAGATTCATGTCACGAGATGAACTCATGGGAATCTAAAGAATATTACGGTGTAAAATGAGATTAATCACTCGTGTGGCATAAATGTGGGTATATTGGAGTTCAGCAAATATTCAGGGGAGCTGTGAGCAATATGGTAATACCTTGCTTCTTATAGTACAGAACTCGGATTAGCTAATGTATTTATAGAGAAATACCTCAAAGTTCCATTGCACTAAATAAATCAGAAGTGAAATTTTCCGTAAGTCATTTCTAAAAGAGAAGATTTTTTTACATGTAATTTGAAGTCCCTTGGATGCAGCCACTTCCACTTCATGCTACTAGTAGCAACAATGTTGGTGGTATGGTGATGACAGTTGTTCATTGGCTTATCATGTCACTGGCTTAGCCCTTGTGGAGGCGAGACCGTAATGAGGGTGGTTCAATAGGCTCATAAACGAAGTAATCTAATCACGGTAGAGGTAGAGGCTCCTTTTTCATTTTAAATGACTTTGAGCTCCAGACTAGAAGGTGGCAATGGTGGGCTTCTGAGGATAGTGGTTCAATTAATTTATTATTTGTTCATTTTCATTATTTATTTTCTTTCTCCCAACTTTATAAGAAAAGGCTCGAGTTGGTGTTTTGTGTGGAGAATGATGGACTTGTTGATTACTTGGTGGTGTGGTCTAAAATGGGTAATAATGGAGAAGTGGCAGTGGGTAGTGTGCAACAGAATGAGTTGGATAAACTATATCAAAATTGAAGGGATGGCTGAAATCAGGAGAACAGATTATCCCATTTGACACACCCCTTTTTATGCATGTAGCGATGTATCAACATTGTTGCTCATGATTATGTGTATGTAGCAGATCCAGGACTCTGCATTAGAAGGGCAATTTAGTTGTAGGAACTTCGAACAAGTGCTTGAAGTGAGTTTGCATGCAAGACACGGAATGTAGAGCATGCATCGATGATAACATCATGTGGCATTCTTCTTTTTCTCCTGGGAGAAGAACGCCTTTCAGAGATGGCAAAACTAAGTGCTTGTATGTGTTTCATTATAAGTTCCTCATAATTTAAAGGTCAAAAGTCAAACTTTAGTTTTAACAGGCACATTCCGTAGGTCCCACAACTACAATCATCTACCATTCATTTCTATCGCATTATAAGTTTGGCAACTTATAATGAAAACTCAAGCAAGAATTAAATATTGAGCAGTTTTGTGCACTTTGTTTACAAGATACCTTGACCACACTAAAATAATTGAATAACGCAAGGCAACTTCAACATCTTGCAAAAATATTGCAGAGAAAAACGTAACTATGCGAAGGAAACAAATTAAAATGTATAATTATGGAGAAAGCACAGGTTATCAATATTCATTGTAATAAGATAACAACAAAATGATTGAAATGAACTGGTTGTACAGGTTTGGCAGCTGGGCAGATGGCACCCCGTGATGCCTGAAAGCACATTGTTAACTATCATCATCCAGTCAACATTGGAAACTTTCAGAAAGATAATAAGTTCAGAAACGAAAGGGAAGATAGATCATCCATCCAAGAGGCTGGGAGAAGGAAACATTCAGGGGAGAAGGGGAAGCATGGGAGAATTTGTGGAAAAATATGGGACTCCTCAACTGTCACTCCCCATCGGCTACCACTGTCTATGACGTCATGACAGTGGATTAACATAAAAAGGACAACCCAAAAATCCATAATTTCACTTATAAAAGCCAACATCAGTATTGAAGAAAGAACAACCATGACATAATCTACTTAGTTTTTAGACAGACTAATCCCAAAATGGGAAAAATCGAATTGATAATTTCATTTTTACTCAAAACTGTACAGCCCAATACCAAAAGTGATATCAATTGTTTTACCAGAAAAAACATGGGGAAAACTTGCTCATGTGATGAAGTGTACGCACCAGAGGAATTTCAGCGATGTACTGTCGTGGATTCACCTGCCTCACTGATAATTGGCAATCCTTTACAGACCCACAACAAAACCAAAAATAAAATAAAATCAATTGGTGTTCAAGGGTAAAATCCCACATTATTTAAGTACGAAAACAATAATCAAAGTAAGAACTTGAGCTACTCCTCTTCACAGGTTTTAACTCTTACCATAGACCCCAAGGTTCAATACTGTGACAGAGCTTAAAAGCTCGATCCAGCAATTTGATTAAATTTCGAGATTAGTCTTTTCAAACAAGGTGACCTTACGACGGAATCCAAACTAGCAGTTGATTACAAGATTAGGTCATCAAATTAGTTGACTTTCAAGATGGAATCAGAATCCAAGACTCGATAATTAGTTACGTATAACCTGCCCTACAGAATCTCGCAAATTCCAACATTACAAAATTGACATCGTATATAAATTAAGCAGATATACATATGCAAACACAATTACCTTGAGAAGTTCGAG
>CADEPD010001410.1:0-10521 GCA_902829195.1 Fraxinus dipetala | reverse complement strand
ATCAATGTAGTGCACTTAGAACACTCGAAAAAAATGGGTTGGCCGAGGGAAAGAATATGATACTAATTGAAATGATAAATGTTAGGTTGACATCTAACTTATGTGGTGAAAGCTTTATTAAGTGTATGTCACATAGTTAATGTGATTCCTTCTAAAAGATTTAAGGTTTCTCCCTATGAATTGTGTAAAGCGAGAAAACCAAATATTGATTACTTTAAAGTGTGGGGGGTGTCTTGTCTATAGTAAGAATACGGATCCTAAAAGTACTAAGTTGAATCCTAGAGGAGTCAAATGAGCTTTTGTAGGATATGCAAAAAATAACAATGCATATCGTTTATTAAATTTGGAAATCATTGTTATTATTGAATCCTGAGAAGTAAAGTTCTTTGAGAATATGTTATCTTCAGATAATAATTCTGTAAGGGAATATCTAGTGGAGATTCCAAGTTCTACAAGATCACAAGTAGAAACATCTTTCGAGTGTGTTGAAACAAGTGAGCTTCGTAGAAGCAAAAAGTGCTTGAAAAGAGAAAGTGCTAGGATCGAATGGATTTGATTCTCAATTTATTTCCTTCTATTTAATTGAGGAAAATGAAAAGAGCGTCATAACAACTACTCCGTACGTTCTTCAAGTGGAAACCGATCCTAAAACTTTTCAAGAAGCAATGTCATCTAGAGATATCATTTTTTGGAAAGAAGCTGTAAATGATTAAACTGTGTTTCAATAATATCAAACAACACATGAAAATTAATCGATTTTCCACCCGGATCGAAACATATAGGCTATAAATGGGTATTTAGGAGGAAGTACAATATGAATAGTTCTCTTAATATCTTTAAAGTTAGGCTAGTGGCTAAAGGATATGAAAAAAAAAAAAAGAATAGATTACTTTGACACATACATCAGTTGCAAAAATAATATCAATTAGAATTTTGTTCGCTTTATCTTCTATATATAGTTTGCATATATATATATATCAAATGGATGTTAAAACGTCATTCTTAAACGAGGATCTTGATGAGGAGGTTTATATGGAACAATCAGAATGATTTGTTCTACCCGAAAATGAGGATTAAGTTTGCAAGCTAATAAATTCCTTAAATGGATTAAAACAAGCACTAAAGAAATGTCATGAAAGTTTTGACTTAGCGATAATATCTTTTTGATTTAAACATAACAGTATTGATAAATTTTTATATTCAAAAGTTTCTGAAAATAATGTTGTACTTATTTGCATAATGACATGTTGAATGTGAGCAATTAAATGCAAGGTATAATTGAAACTAAGAGGTTTCTATTTTTCACATTCAAAATGAAAGATCTTGGTCGAGTGGATACCATACTATGTAGATCAAGTATCTTTAAAACTAACAAAGATACTGCAAGAACTTTACCTAAATAAATTTCGAGGTGGTACCGTCTCAACAGAGAGTTGAAGTTTCTCTCTTAAAAATTTATATATAAGAGAAGCGCAATGCCATAAGAGCGCTAAACGAGATTGTACGGAACTTCATATACTTGATGCTTGTGTGTGTGATTTCACCTATATGATTTCATATTACCTATGATTTCGATGATTACTTTGTGAGATTTAAGTTAAAGTTGGATTCAAATAGAAAGATATTCATACTCTATGCATAAGTGTTGTTAAATTTAAGTTTGAACTTATTATTTATTTGAACAAGTGGGAGAGTGTTGGAATATTGTTCAACATATATTATGAGGGTGATTTGAAAGTAATGAAAGTGGATCATCTATGACAAAGCCAATTAGAGCCAAAAAAAAAAAAAAAAAGGGAAATTTAAAGCTGGGCACAAAACAAAAATAGAAACTTAATAAGTGAGCTGGATGATAGACAAATTTTTTATTGGGCGATTGCCCAGTACAAAATTCTAGCCATTGCTTTTGCACCTTTTCGTTCATGGATGTTGCAGTATTATATATATGGATGTTTTGATGTTGGAAAAAATAATTTTAACATCAAATTCATATCACTTGTATCCAAACCAAAGATCAAACCAAGTTTTTATATTTTGTTCTTAAGTTCATTTCTCAAGTTTTGTTTTACTTGATTCAAACTTGGATTAAGGTTTTGATCACTTCTGCAAATTATTTGTCATAATAGCCTTCAAGCACTTATCTCGATAGCAAAAAATAACGTTTGAGGACAGCAATTTATTATCGTGTTCAAACCTTTTATGTTGGCTAAATTCTCATTGTTGTTTTTCCTATTCTTCATCAACTTTATTCTACAAGTGCATATGCCACCGTTACACCACCTCTCACCACCTCTCATTCCAAAGGCATATCTTTATTGCTGGACGGTAACTTGACTTCATCTCTTAACAACTTAGTCACACCGGATTTTGGGTTCAATATGACTAGTTCAATTTATCGTTGTGTCATGTTTATCAATGTCATAATATATTCAAGAATACAAATTCTTTTTTGTTACTTTAAAGAGTATCATGAAATGGAAGAAGGGCAATAAGAATAAATACATTCGAGATGTTATGTAAAAGCAAAAGACGATTAAAAAAAAAATGGCCTACTGATTTTGTAGCAGCCATTAATAAATCACAAAAGGCAATTGCTCGAAGCAGTTATTGAACAGAAGACAACTATTCATCCATATTATAATACATTTAGATTGACACTAAAAAGAAGAAAAAAACACCAAATTTGATACACAAATAGCAAGTTACTGTTTATTATGATATGAACTTCTGCAAACCCATGTGATATCAAGTCAAAATATTTTGTTTTATGCTTGTAGCTTTATATTATCGAAGCTGACAAGATCTGCTGAATCGTGTATGACAGAGTATCTCTATGATAATATTTTTCCACTACTATTTATATACATTTTGTTTTCATGCATATGGCTTAAACTTTAATTTTTGATCCATAGAAGATCCAAAGGTGCTACAAATTTTTATTTTATTTTATTTTTTTTTAAAAAAAGATGGTAAAACACATAAGTAAAAGATTCAAGTCACATTATGCAATAGATTGAAGACTCCGCGGTAATTTTTTAGCGATGATTAAATTTTGTCATGCGAATATATTGTGGTTGCATTAACAACAACATTTAGGTAAAAAGATATTAAAGAGCACAGCAAAATTAGGGTACAATCGAGCATGAATAATGAGATACCCCATATACTCGGCTAGTAAAAATCATTATGTTGAACTTATATGATCGAGCGACACTTTTATGATGTCAAACTAAAATGTAAAACTATGAAAAGTACTTCCTTTACTCCAAAACCATCCAAATGATGTTGTAATGACTATTTTTTCAATCTTTTCGCATTTTTTTCTGTAGGAGAGCAAGTCGGGGAGATTGAGAAACAAAATCACATGATTTAATTAGTTCTCAATAGCCATAAAATGATCATCTTAGGGTTACGTGACTTCAACTATCATTTAGATTTTCAAATAAGGTAAATTTTCTAGGTATTCATGAAACATATCCTCTTTCTTCAACACATTCCGACATTACGTGAGTGTCATTTGATCATTAACGTTCAAATAGACATTTTTTGTTAAGAGACGTGAGTGTCACAACTTCAGAAAGTTGTAGATACGGGTGGAACAAATGATAAGTTGGGAATATAGGTACCACACTTATGGAAGGTCGGGAATCCTAATTGAATTTATCGCCAAAATTATTGATGAGAAGTTGTGAGAGGAAATAAAGTCTCTAAAACCCCTTTGCCCTATGCATAGACCTCTAGATTCCTCCACTTTTATTAGTCATTGATACGTTCTTTCAGTTAAAGCGGTTTCTTTCTTTAATGGCCCTATTAAAGCAAGGTTTGATACCAACATGATAACATACTTTAATCAGTACTTATACTATCTTTAATTCTCAATGCCATTGGTTAATTATGAAACATGGAGATGTCATTCTTTTATATGCTAAAAATAAAGTTAAGTTTCTTTCTTTAAATTCATTTGTGCAAAAGTTGGGCAAAGCAAGTCTTCTTGTGCATTATCAGATTTTGCATATCGAATCATAAGCCATTATAGTTTATAATTAAATTATTTGTCAAATAAAGTTGGATTTTTTAAAGGTGATGTTTGATCATTTTAACTTATAATTTTGTAGGAAAAAGGGAAAAGAAAAGTTCGTGTACGATTATATGAAAGAAAAAATTGTAGCACTTTTTTGACTTTAATTTGGACCACCAGAGAACGAGCGAACCCAATAGACGAACATATCTTTTGTATGAGATAACATTTAACTTTCATAATGATAAAGATGTTGGTACTCGTAAATCATAATCCCTTTTTCATTTCACAATCTTATCTTTCTAGTTGATACAACGTTAGGTAGACGTCGAGCCAATCTATATATAGTAAATTATGAAATGTTTGGATTTGATTGGAAGGAAAAGGAAACATACGTGTTCATTGATTTAGAGTTTGGATTTCTCATTAAAAGGGAAAACAAAGTGAAGAAAAAATATCTTTTGCTTTTGCCCATGTTACTTTAGTTCAAATTGGAAAGACACATGTCAATTTTTTAGAAGGTAATGTCCTCACAAAATAATGTTGTTTGTGGATCAAATTCTCCCTTTTTTCTTCTTACATCCTTAGCAAAACCAAAAGAGATGAAATAATTGAACTTTTATTCATTTAGTCCTCACCCCCACCCCACCCTTATTCATTGCCTCTGAACTTTCTATAAAGTGATCAGCCACAATACTTAGGAATGAAGATTCAGCACAATTAATGACATGTTTAGCCATGAATAAATAGTGAATCATAAAAT
The DNA here is from genome assembly GCA_902829195.1 of Fraxinus dipetala. Taxonomy (NCBI): domain Eukaryota; kingdom Viridiplantae; phylum Streptophyta; class Magnoliopsida; order Lamiales; family Oleaceae; genus Fraxinus; species Fraxinus dipetala. The sequence continues at coordinate 5,740 of CADEPD010001410.1, read as the reverse complement.
AATAGTTACATTACTGTTAAAATAAGTAACTTTTATTTGTAAAATAAAAAGTTGCTAATTGGTTTTTTATTTTACAAGGATATGATCACTATAGAATGGCTCCAAATTAGATCACCTCTCAGCCCCAAGGTAATTTATAAGTAGGGACAGTGTGTTAATTAACTTGATAATAAAGATTAATTAGTGATGATAAAAGCTAAAAACAATGATGATATGAGCAAAAAGTAGGTCAATTTATGTAATAAACATGTTTGATTAGCCACTAGTGGGAGATTAAATTCCAAAAAATGTTTGCAAGGAATAAAAATTATTGACAAAAAAAGGGAAAAAAAAAAAAAATGGGGTGAGTGACAGATTGGTTTTAGTGATATGATATGCCCAATCATCAAAGAGTGATTGAAAGTTTGAATCCCACATGAGGCAAAAAAGAGACATCAAGTGGGCCATTCCAGTTTTTTTGGAGGAGAGTACTGGTAATTTTTACAATAATAGAGTCTTCATGAACAGCTCTATTGATTTAGACTATTCAATGTCACCCACACACATAACCCTACATCATCAATCCAAACAAAAATCTTGTTTAGATACACTAGGAAAAATCATTGTGCTTGGTTCTATGAATTATGGCAATATATACTGCAAGTAGTGATGCAAATTCTTGAAAAAAATAGTCAAATTAAACTTTATTCAAAGATCTAAAACAATTGAAGCTCTATGTTGAGATTTGAAAATTCAAATCGAGATAACATGATATTTCTATTGAATCACTATATTTAAAAATTTAGACAATTATGTAATGTTAAATTTATATCATTAAATATTGTTTTTACCGCGTTTAGTAGTGATTTTGTTTTCCCATGATTTCATAATATGTTGAAGTACTTGTCTTCAATACTTAGCCCCTCTTTGATACTATTTATTTTAATTTAATTTGTTTCTCATATTAATTTTCAATTATAGATTCACACAATAAAATATTTTACACGTAAATCCAAAATTTTTCTCTATTTTTAACTGCACATTCTCAAAAAAATACTATTCAAAATATCTTTTTTTAAAAAAAAAAAATTAAAGGCCACCAAACATGAGCTTAATATAGTACAATAAGATTTAAGAATAATGTCTCCTAGTGACAAGACTCACAATTGAAATTCATTAACATATATTTTTTGGGATATGGGCTATCAAATCTTCTGATTTTGATAACTTCCATTATTGTACATTATAAAGAGAGAAATATTACTTTTTTGGAAAATACGTGGTTAAAAAAGAAGATAAATTTTAGGTTTACGTGTAATATTATTTTATTAAAAAAATGTGTGTTTGATAAGAAGAGAAAAAAAAATTATAATTTAATGAAAAATAATGGGGACAAGGCTAATATTTATGAATTTAATGAGGTGAGGTTAGTCAGAAGTGGAATGAAGGCTAGATCTGGATTCCGATGGTTTTCCATGTATATATGAATGCTTCAACATAGCCATATCGTGTCCCTATTGAGAAGATTGTATCAGAAAAAAGTAGAGAAAATTTGATTTGCTCAGAAGAGAAATCTAACAATTGGGTAGGGGGCACTGTTGATGTGTACTATGTCTTTGGTGAGACCTATCATTTTGGGGTACCATAAACCTAAGATAGGTTTCTGCACAAAAGATCAAAAGTTATCAGATGATAAAAGCATCTATACTTAATGTCTCTTTGTTAAGGACATTTTGGAAGCAAAGTCTGATTTGAGTCTTTTGGCTGAATTCTGCAGAATATGGCACTGTTTGGGGTCCCTAATATGGACTGTCCAGGGAATCACCATTGATTTGGACTTTGTTTAGTAATTTTTCATAAGAAATTAGTTTTACTTGATCAAACAATTTCTTTACCATAATTTGTTGCAATTAGCTTCTTATTTTATGGGTTTTGTTTGCTTTTATAAAGGGTTAAAACAACTTTTGTTTCTCATTTTAAAATATATGTTTGTTGGTATAAAAATCGCAAGTAAATAATGTCAATTAAACAAATAGTAAAGTGAATTTATATGGTTTGAATTATCATCTCAAATAGACTACTTTATACGAATTTCAATTTAAATATATTTATATTTGATGAAAACAAAGTTCCAGGCAAAGTTTTGATTAAAACTAATATAGCTTAGAAAAGTAAAAATAATTAAATGAAGGTATTTTCTTTAGATTATAGATAACTTAGATTAAACTATCAAATATGATGGTTAAGTATTGCGACTATTGATTTCACGATAGTTATCACCTTTAATCTCGTCTCTTAAGTTTATTTCCTAAAGTTGTACTAGGTCAACTTCATTAATTGAAATTATTTTACCCCGCTCCAGTTCAAATCAATCATATTTATTATTAATTAAGGTGACTTAATATAGCTGTGTGTAAATTTGAATAAACATTAAGTAGACACATTAGATCACATAGAAATTTAATTAAATAATAGTAAAAGTGTATATCTACCTTTTACGTAATTGTCAAATTTTACTACATCATATAAATTTATAACTCGTTTCTCCATTTGTCATAATTCACAAATAATTAATTAATGATTAAGTAATTCAAGCATTAAGAAAAGAAGAAAAATCAATACATAAATTAATTAACTATGCAAAGCTTAAAAATTGAAATTAAAATTTCAAATCTTGGTTTATATAGTTTATCCCAACTAATGATTTAGTTAGTCATCACAAAGGAAGAAAAATAAAAAATGAAAAAAAAAATTATGGGAATACATCGCCAAATTTAAAAAACAAGAAAAAGATGAAAATCTTGCATTAAGAATCCGCATCGAAGTCTTGAAACCCTCTCCTTTGACTCTCTATTCTCTTCTATATTTTTCTCCTCCTTAATTCAACCTAAAATATGTCTTTATATAGTGTCTAAATCGTCTCGAAAATCATGTACATAAAATGACCAAAATATCGCGAGATTAAACTAAGTATAGAAAACTTATTGACTGGACAAACAGCAGGTCAATCGCGGTTTGCATACCGTAGCAAACCGCCATCCAAGGTGACCATACCAAAGTTTTAATTTTGCATTTTGGTCCTTGCGTCAAATTTCTTGTACGATCTTGATCCTTTTCAATTCAAATCTTCTGTAGCTTCGACAGATCCTAAAAGCTTCCACTGGGTCTCCGCATCTCCTTAGTCATCCAAGATTGGTCCTTCTCAAGTTTTAGAAGTAAGAAAATGAGTCTCCAAACTTCTCATAAGTTGACTTTCACTCTCAAAACTTTTGAAATTCATCAAGTTAATCTCTTAATGCTTCTCATTGGTCCCTTAACATATAGTTTAGTCTTCAATTACTTCAAATCAACTCCAATAAAGCTAAAAAAATCTTCGTTTTTGCTCAAAGTACCTATTAATCTGGATTATACCTATGATGACAATATTTACACTAAATTGAGTAGTGATCCTATTAATTTGAAAATGTATATCAAGTTTATAAATCAAAATAATTGTGAAAAATATACTTATCATTGTTCTCATTATTTGAACTTCGGACTTTAATATATGTTGTTATTGTGATATCTAATTATGGAAATGATAACAAATATATAAGACACTTAAATTTTGGCGGGATAGTAACTATTTCCTTCCGGTTAAATCACACGTTAATGGATAATGTTAATTAGCAGCAGTTTAAGTGGTCACACTTAATAGGTCCAATTAAATGAATTATTTAATTTTGTATTAAATAAATTTATCGTTTATTGTCATCTAATTGTCACTTAGACCGGTGCTAAAAATTAGTGGAGTTGAATAACATTACTCTTTTTAATTTCTACTTCTCTGTTTATTAGTGCATTAAACACAAGCATGTTTTGGTCTCTCTTGTGAGGATAAACTTAATAAGTGGAAGAGTTGAATTAGTACTCGAGAAGAAGAAATAGAATGTCAAATCTTATTATTTAGTTTCATCCAATACTCTCTACCTGCCCTAAACGTCTTCATTTTACACCATGTATAAAATTTTAGAAGTAATACAATATTTCCACTGCTTATTGTGAGACAGAAGACAAGACACAAACATGGAAATTTATTGCTTAGTCTTTAATACTTTTTCCATTTTATTTTCTTGTAGATCCACTGGGGGCAAATCAGGAACCAAAAAAAAAAAAAACCTTCAAAATTATGGGTTTCTTCAGAATTTTGGGATTTCTTTAGTTATTTCTTTGCAAATACCAAAACATTTAGAAGAGGAAGAATAGAACAAAATTTTGTAGCATGAAGTAAGCGGGGTTTGCGGATCCTGTCTTGAGACCAAACTAAAAGAGAGTATGATTTCCATAGCATCTTTATCTAACTTTATCTTATTCTATTTAGTATAAAAATTCAGATCAAGAACTGGGTTTTCTTTGCTTTAAAGATGGATGAAGACATTGTAATAAGCTAAACAATTCAAGAAATTAACTTATAAGTCACTAACAAATAAAGTAAAAACAAAGAAAATTGAAAAAGAAGCTTCCTTTAATTCATTCAATTTGATCAGCACATCTGAAAATGTCCCCATCTCTCCCTTTCCCTGCCCCCAACATTCTTAGTTTATAGACTAGCTTAACAAAGATATAATTTTAAATTTTTTTCTTCCAAATGAATGTAGAAAATAAGTAAAAGTAAAAGAAAATAAGCTGCCTAATTTTCTAGTACCGCAAAAAACATTCATACAACAATACAATTATAGTGTTTAAGAAGCCTAGTAGCTTCTCTAAGACCACTAAAGTAAGCTCCATGAGTGGTTGAGTAGTGTGTTCTGTGCGTTGCTTCTCCTGCAAATAGAATTTGCAGTGGGGAGGACGACGACAATGAATCAGAACAAGTAGTGCCGGTTTTTGGTAACGGCTCGGCCAGAATATCCAAATCGTCGCCACTTGATCCGACTGCCACATAACTATATGATCCCAAGAAGAGAGGATCAGTACCCCATTTAGTCCTCAAAACTTTATCAAATTTTGGTTGAGGAATTCCTGCAGAATTACATAAGTTGTGGGATAACAAGTTGGAGACAGTTGTTGAAACCCCATTTAGAATCTCTTCATCATTGAGGGATTCAAGTTGTAGGGCTTCTTTGCCTGCAAACCATGATAACAAGACTCTTGAATTGCTGTAAATTGGAGATATAGAAGCTGTTCTCCTGATCCACCATGGGATTTTTGGGTGCCTTAAATTGGAATCTGTTTGATGAAAAACCATTTGCAAGAATGGAAATTTTGTGTTGCAACCACTGATTTTTTGATCATCTGCTGAGTTACTTAGTTGCAAAAACAGTTTGTCAACAACACCATATCCCAGCCTTGAAATTGCTCGAGTCTTGAAACTAGGTAGTGGGGGGCTAAACATACCGGAATCATGTTGAATTCCTTGCTTAAGAACTCCAAGTGAAACTGTGACAATTACATGATCAGCATACATTGTTGATCCATCGGAAAAATGTAGCTTAACTGGCCATCCATTGGTGATCTCCCCGTTCTTCTTCGTCTCAAGCTGCCATTCGATTTTCACCACTTTCCGGTCTAATTGGATCAAACCAGCTGGTAATACAGAAACCAGTGATTGAATCACACTCAAGTAACCTTTTGCAATAGTTATTTCTTCGCCAGGAAACATCTTGTACTCACTTTCTGCATTGTAATCAAGACTGTGCAAGTTATCGGCTGATGTATAAGTCCTTTGTGTGTACTCATGCATCGCAAAAATGGCTTCTTGGAGTGATTTTCCACTCCAATT
>CADEPD010001383.1:0-24257 GCA_902829195.1 Fraxinus dipetala | reverse complement strand
TTAATCCCTTAGTTGTCAATTTTTCCCTCACCACATCACATATTCACTCAATAAAATATTCTACAAACAAATCAATAAAATTACTTTACTTTTTAACCACACATTTTTTAAAAAATACTATTCAAAACTATATTACTTCTCCCAAAAGGGAAGACAAACAAACATTAAATTTGCAACAATAGAAACATGTCGAGCGATCGTTATTTAGGTAAAAAGATGTCTCTTTTTAAAAAAAACTACCATTTACTAATTTTTGTAAATGTTAGTGAACTGTGTACTTGTATGTGTACTTTGATACTCGATATCTAAATTTTTAAGCTATTAGATACGGAAAAATGATTTATGTAAATTATGTTTTCAAACAGTTATGCTTAGAGATCCGTAGTAATCACATTTTTCATTAGTTGATATATCGTTAATACATAATTAACAAGTTTTTAAAACATCTTTTCAATTAGCTTTTTATTACTATTTTTTAGTGGAAGGATGACGGTACTTTCGAGATTTTATTAATATGTCCTCACTTGTGGTGGAGGATTATCATTGTTACAAATGATATCAATGAAATCAATAAATGAGGAAGTACTACTTCTCTTGCAGTGAAAGTAAATAATAATAGGAAAGTAGTAAAAAATGAGTACTATTTCCCTTACAAAAAGCAAAAGTTAAAGCAAAAATAAAAGTAAAAGCAAAATACAAATACAAATACAAATATTTAAATTCTAGTGCTAGGCAAACTATATTTGTCAATCTGAACAAGCACATTGATATGTCTTGGTAGGTCGGCTGGTCCATATTCTTGATATCTACGATGATACCAACTCTCAGTAGCAAGTGCATCTGCAACTTGGTTCTCATCTTTGAAAATGTGGGAAACCATATCTCTGTCAAAGGAAACGATATGTGTAATCTGTCTGAGTATTTCCTGGATAGGCCACGGTCAGTCACCTCGGTGATGCAGTGAATGACAAAGTCGAGTCTGCCTCAACCCAAATATTTGACAAACCAAAATCTTTAGCCAGTAGTATCCCATCACGAATAGCCCTGAGTTCTGCATCTAACATCATAAACTGTCCATATGAAGCTGAGAAAACCCTGATATATTTTCCTGCGTAGTCCCTGATGATGCCTCCCCCACTCGCAAACTCATTCTTGACACAACCATCAGTGTTAATCTTGACCGATCTAAATGATGGAGTACGCAACCAAACCATGATAGGGGGAGGAGATGGGGGATAGTCAAAGAAATAACAAAAAGCATAGCAAGTTGCATGTCGTTACGCCAATATGACGGTCAAAATAGTCCACTAATACAGAGGAAGGATATCATACGGTAAATTTTTCAAATAATACATCTCGAACTCATATGTATATTCCTGTACTTTGCATTATTCCTCTCAGTTCAAAGAAACTAGAAAATCAATAGATGAATAATGATGCGAATGTGCCCGGTCCTTGCAAACTATCCAGAATACCTCAATCTGAGAAATCTCTATCTGACGCTCTCTCCTACACTCATGGTAATCTGAAATAAAGCCCTAAAATGTTGTCAAACATGATATGTAATACTGCTACTAGTACTCAATCTCTGAACAACACTGACATTGAGAAGTCAACTGACTGCCGATCCTCCTCTGAATAATGACATCAACTGGTATTAAGTCTTGCCGTAATTTCTAATAGAAGAACGAAATGGTAGGAGGTATGATAGGGTTCCACAGTAGGCGAAATGAATTATGCACTGACCTGTTAGAGCGGATCAACTGCCGTGAACTATGAAGCTTAGGTTAATCTAACTCGAAAATTAATTTCATAAATTTAAATAAACAAATATGTTTGCTCACTAAAATCAAAAACTTTTAAATGAGAGTTTAACACAGAGACGACTGGACATGGGGGGGCGACTGCCTCCACAACATTCAAAAAATCTCTAAAGCTATATATAAATATTTTGCACCCTCAAAAATTTTTGCCCTCAAAAGTGAAAAGTATAGCTTCGTCATCGGTTTAACAAAATATCATAGCAAATATATATTATGTGTGGTTGAAAATAAAGTTTAATCATTTATAAATTATTTCTAATATGGCCAAACGGAGGATTCTTACTTGTTAAACTTTTGATTTGAAAAATGGATCCAGTCTTCATATGAGACAATGAGTTGATATAAATAAATTCATTCTTTTTCGAACGTCTTAAACTTTAAAATAATTTGATTTTGTATATAAATGTGCTGCATATGGGCTATTGGAGAGGAGACCGTAAGCGTAAATTGAATTATATGTATAAAATGATGGTGATGGACTTTAAGACACCCGTCAGTAATAATCTTGATCAACGAAAACTCGTTTAGAACCGATAAGCTTCATATGTGGAATACCACGGCCATCACCCACGTTTTGTTTTTGTTTTTGATAAAGTCAAAGTACTATCGACTACTAATGTTTCGTCGGTAAATTTAGATGCTATCACCTATGGCTCATCGGTTGGTGATGGTCTACTTGTTGATGATAGCGTTGATTACGTTTGGAAACTAAAGCCTATGAATTAGAATAATTCTACTTGTATATCAAAAAATGTACATAAGGGTGTACACCTCCCTCACATGGGTGTGTGACTCATTTGTATAAAATATTTTTTTATTCAAGCAGGTTCCACCCCCATGTGAGGGGGGTGGACACCTCTATGTACGTGGTGATGTACCACTAGCAAAATCGTACAAATTATCAATTGGTATAGACTAATGTTTTCTTTATTATAAAGATGAATGGGTCTGGGTGTTCTCAACTGAGATTTTTTGTTTCCTTTTCTAGTTAAGGTTTTGGATCAAAGTTATTCATCCTTTAAAATATAATTCTTTATAAGTTATTACTTCAAATTTTTAAATAGAAAAATATTATTTAATCTTAATGAAATTTGTCCAAATTGGGTTGTAGTCCAGTGTGAAACATGGGTCAAAAGTTTTTTGCTCTAGTAGATAAAGTTGGTCCAAAAGCTTCATTTGTTCTCGATATCCAATGGACTAGTCCAGTCCAAAAGTCCATGTCCTACCTAGTCTAAATTTTAGCCACCCGAAATCTAATCCTCAAGTCTAGTTGGTCTTCGACTATGTTTGAGCCTCATTTTATGTTAAAATTAATTTTGTAATAATGATTTTTCAAGGAATGTGATTAAAAAGTAAGAAAAAATTTTGAGTTACGTGCAAAATTATTTTGAGAATGTGCAAATGAAAATAGTTATGAGAAAAAAAAAAGAGTTTTTAGAGAATGAAACCCAAACATGGGAGAAATGTGTGGTGGTTTAAGGTGTTATCCGGTGAGGATTATGAGTTCATGTGGATATTTTATAGAGAGAGTTTCTTTTGATGATTCTCCCCCAAAATCTATTTCTTAAATGGAGACAGTGACCATATTTATAAACATAAGGTTAGTGCTGCTGACTTGGCGATCAATGTTGATACGATGACTATTATTTTCTGATAAACAATTTTCTTGTCAGTCGATCGAGACTCACATTTCCTTGATCGACCACCAAATTTTCGAGATCTTTCCACATGGCTGTAAACGATCAAGATCGTCGCCATTCTAGGAGTTTAGAACAATTGATAGCACCAACATCATTAGTCCCCCTACTCGCAAGTGATGGTCAATCACTTCCGAGTACCACACGTGTAAGCTCCCAATGGGGCAAGTCAAATTGTATGTATGTCATGTGTTTTTAGCGGGTTACATCTTTTTGCTTGTCTCCAACTCTTTTTAAATTCGATTGTGCTACATTTACATAATTATTTACACACATATAATGTGGTGAAATATGAATGAGTTAAAATTTCTTCAAAAAGATAAATAAATAATAATAAAATAAATTCCTCACTCTCTTTTTGACACCATATATATAAACAATTAAATAATTTCTTATATACAAGCAGCATTATTATGAACAAAGTTTGATTTTCCTTCATTCTAATAAAACCCCATTTTCCTTTACAAAAGAATTCTTCGTTTTGCCTTCGTCCCCTACATAGCATTGGGCGATTTCTTCTTTTACATTGTGTGATTGCCTCATCAATCTTTTGATTTAGTAGATTGTCAACTTCAAAGGTAGCAGTTAATTCATCATTTGAGGAGCACTAGTTGTCATTGTGCGTTCGGCGATGGATGGAGGTGGTGCCAAAGGCGGGCCATCTGTCAACTGACGTGTAAAATTCTCTCCTACTCCATGGTTAGGAGTATTTTGCAACAACATTAGTATTAATGCCACTTGATTTTGGAGGACATTGACTGTTTTGTGGTCACATAATGGTGAGGTTATGCTTCCCACGGTGGAGATTGCGATGGATTCATCATTGATCTACCTCTACCTCTTCCAGACATGGCTTCTCACTCAAATTTTCGAAGACATCAAATGATATGAATCAAATTTTGAGGTTGTTTAATGGTGGTTTAGGTGTGTATTGAGTGGAGAATTTATATAGGGAGAAGAGAGAGAGAGAGAGAGAGAGAGAGAGAGAGAGAGAGAGAGAGAGTTTTATGTCGATGATTATTGCTCTAAAAAACCGTTCTCCTAAAATGGAGGGAGTGATCGATATTTACAAATGCTAGGTTGCTACTACTGATGTGGAGATTAATGTTGACATGGCATTGACTTGCTGTTTTATTATAAATGCTTTTCTTGACGGTGGATCGAGTCACATATTTCCTTCATTGGCCACCGAAATTTCGAAATCTTTTCACATGACTGTAATCAATCAGAATCTTCTCCATTTCCAGCGTTTAGGATAATCAAATGCATCGGCATCATTAATCCACTTGTCACAAGTGATGGTCATTCACTTTTCTAGTACAACATGCTTCAGCTCCCTTTAGGGCAAGTCAATGGCATTTTAGGCCACATGTCAAGCTCTGGCAAGCGTTGCAGAAGACGTCATGCATGCAACACTAGTGTTGCCACTTGATTTTTGAGTGCAGTGACTATTCTCTAGTCACAAACTGTTGAGATTGCAGTTTCGACGCACTGGCTAGTCATAATCAATAGGCAATATCAACATATCATAATTTTTTTTAGTAAATGTAGGAATATTGAAATTGTTTTTCAAAATGATTGTTCTCAAACTCATTCCAAACAAGATGTGGTGTGTCTGTACTGTCACAAGAAGGGACATATTAGAAGAAATTGCCAGAAACTGAAGAAGCATCTTAAAATGATAAGGAATGAAGAGTTTAGGGAGGCATCAAATTTAACAAATGTGGTTGATGATGACTATAGTTCTATAGACAATGTTATGTTTATTGATTATTATGGAAGCCTAGTAATTTTTTGGATTTTCAATTTGTACGTACAAGGAAACGATGCGATGCATGCAAAGTAATGATAGATGACAATGAGAAACTTGAGGTCAAGGGTATAGTTATTGTGAGGGTGAAGATGTTTGATAGAATAATGGCAAATATTGACAGGTGTTAAGCACGTCGCAAGATTGGGGTAAAGTTTGATGTCACTAGGAGTGCTCGACACAATGCGTTATGAATATTTTTGTACACACTGATATAATGAATGTGAAGAAAAATCAGTGGCAAATGAAAGCTAAAAATTTTGGCAATTTGTACACGCTAATAGAAAGATAGTTCCAAGTGGAGCTGAAGTGTTAAAGTTGTACTGAGGTGGAGTTATAATGATCGAACCGCAAAAAAAGCGTCTTCCAATATTGTCAACTTTATATTCAAGATGTCTACACATTATTCATGTCACAATAGTAAAAACATATAAATGGGGTGGGGTGGAGATGGGTGGGTCCATTTTGAGATTTTAAAGAGTTGAAAGAAAGAAGATCCACATTGTTGGATTACTTTAAAAATGAATGGCTTATATTCTTGAAAAATTCTACTTGTACATCAACTTTTGTACATAAAGGGTTACACTCCCCTCACATAGGAGGTGGGATCTATTGCATAAAATATTTTTTTATTTAAGCGGGTTCCACCCCCATGTGAGGGGGGTGTACACCCCGATGTACACTGTGATGTACAAATAGCAAAGTCGTATATTCTTTGTCAATAATTTTGTACATTCCATGGGTTACATCATGGTGTACATTATGTGTAAATCCAAAAGGGCGGGAAAGTGTGTTATTATTAAAAATCGTCCAATCATATGTCGACACGTGACACAATGTAAAAAATGATATAATATAAGATGTATATATAGCATGATTGTTAATTATATTATGATTGTGTGGGAATGTTTAAACCAATGCTTTGAAAATCGGAACGGATCGGGTGGTTCAACAAAAAAAAAATAGTAACCAATCTCAAATTCGGTCCAATCATAATATATTAACTGAAAATGAAAAAAATCGAAAAAAGAAATAATTAAAAAATAACCCCGTTGAACCAGCCATTTTAACCGTTTTACCGTTTAATAAGATTTTTTTAAACAAAATATCTCAACTCGGTAGATGGGCTCAATTACATTGGCGGCCCAATTTTGGCTTTCTTCCAAGTGCCGCTTTGAAAAGAGAAGACTCCTATACAATTTTATTCTCTCTATTAAACAAATCTTGGCCTCCAAAGCACAAACAATTTCAATTTGAACTATATTAATTGTTAGTTTTTTAAGTCTTAAAATAAATTATAGGATAATAAATCTAATTGACAATTATTGATTACTTTGAATTAGTAATACTAAAATTTAAAAAAATTATTGTTATTATAATATTTTATAGTTTGTGAGAGTATTTATTTATTTTTTCTATCCTTATTTTAGTATAGTACGGGGATTCTCTTTGTTAGAGAATTAGGTTTGTCCTAGAAAAAAATCACTTCTCAATCAACAAAATTTTAAGATAGGTTATTGTCATCAGAATTTATAATATAAGTGTAGGGGTTCAAAGAACTTGGCAAAAAAGAAATAATTTTATGAACATGTCATTTTAGTCTATCACTAGATTAAGACGAAATCGTCAAATTTTACTCGAACTTATCTGGTCTTGAACATTTTATGTGAAAACTTGTCAAGTAAACTCAATCATGTCATACGTTTTAGAAATCAGACTAGCTGGATGTTATTTGATGTACAAAAATTTCTATATGCCTGTTATGAATCTGCACCATTGGGATTGATAAACCTTTTGGATTCCCGCTAGGGTTTTGCTTTGAAAGTTCTATTATATGCGACTACCTTCGCTTAAGAAAATTTTAGTGTTTGTTCGGGAAATCATAAAAGGTTGGGTTCAAAATTAATTATTAATTTAAACCATATATTTAATGAAATCTACAACTTTTAACAATTTTTTCATTCCTATAATTTATCGAATTTTATCAAAATATGCTAATTATTTATTTATTAATCAAAATCTTTGTCAAATGATGTCCTACAAAAGTAGTTCCAAAAATTAAAGGCATTTAAAATGATTCTGAATATAATTTTGCACTAATCTTGTCTATTCAATTATGATTGATTTTATCCGACCAAGACTATTGATGACCGTTTTAGAAGGAAAATGAATAAGTCTGTATAATATATATCGATTTATATCTATAAAGGATTTTATATTTAATTTTTAGTCAATCAAAATGGAGGAAACATTAACAAAGCAATACCCACCTAACAAAACGTTTTACATTTAATTTATATTTGAGTGGGCATTCAATTTGGTAAGTGCGCCAACAGCGATTTAACGATGAAAATTAAAGAAAAGTCTAAACTTTATATTAAGAAAGAATTGATTGTGGAGAAAGAATTAATTGTGGGCATATATTTCTCAAATTAGGCTTATCATCACTTCATATATAGTTAATGCATATTTTATACACATTTGCCAAGCAAAAAAAAAAACTAAAGAATCAAGAGAAGAAATGGGATTGAAATCTTCTTTTGGAATTATTCTTGTACCATTCTTGTTCTTGTTTTTTATTGATGCCAGCCATGGTTTACCCCCAAAATTATTCGACGTGAGACATTATGGTGCAGTTGCAGATGGAAAAGCCTATAACACTGAAGTAAGTTCGAGCACGAAAATTCTTGTAATTTTTGTCAGTGCATTTTCTATATACATATGCAGATTTTCTGTTTTTTTGGCAATTTTAGGCATTTCTTAAGGCATGGAAAGATGCATGTGCACATCAAGGAAGGAGTAGGTTTTATATCGCACCAGGAACATTTCTGTTGGAGTCAGTGATCTTCGAAGGACCGTGCAAGGGCTCGATCACATTTCTTCTTAAAGGGACTTTAAAGGCTCCAACTGAGAAAAGCAAGTTCTCCACAGATACTTGGATCGGTTTTCGGTATCTCAATGATTTGACAGTGAAAGGTGGTGGATTTTTGGATGGCCAAGGTATATTTGCGTGGCCCTATAATGACTGCTTCAAGAATTCAAACTGCCGGCCGCTTCCAGTTGTAAGTTCATTATTTCTAGTATTTTCTGAGTTGTTTATTAATGGGATAGGAGAAAAATGTTTACGGTTCAGGCTTAGTGTTGGCGAAATGATGAAAAATATTGGCATAAGTTTATAAAATTAAGTTTTGATCTTCAAAATAATTTCTTTCCACGAATTATTGAAGATTTAAAGGAAAATGGAAGAAATGAATTTTGGATAATATTCTTTTAGTGATTCTCCATACGCAAGACAAAATCTTAAAATGATAGCACAAAATCTAGGGAATGGTAAAATTTAATTTGTTTCTTTAATCTATGGGAATTTTTCTGTCAATGAACGAATCAATAATCCGTCATTTGCATTCAATCAACAGCAAAAAACTAATTTCAGTTTAATTTTTAATTCAGTCAATGAGGTTCGACTTTGTGAACAATTCAAGAATCCATCATTTGAGATCAATCGACAGCAAAAACACTCATTTTAGCATCTTTGCATGCTACAACATGAATATCAGCAAGGTTAGAATTACGGCCCCCGAAGATAGTCCCAACACTGATGGTATACGCATTGGCTTCTCAAGAAAAATTAAGATTTCACGTTCTGTCATTGGCACCGGTGATGATTGTATATCTATGCTTTACGGTAGTCAAGATATTGACATACGCGACGTTTCTTGTGGCCCCGGTCATGGAATAAGTGTTGGAAGTCTTGGAAGAAGTCATGAGGATCAATATGTCTCCAGGATAAGTGTAATAAACAGCAGCTTTGTAGGTACTCAGAATGGTTTGAGGATCAAAACGTGGTCTCCTTCCTTGTACAGTTTGGCTTCAGATATGAATTTTGAGTACATATCTATGAACAATGTTAGAAACCCTATTGTTATCGATCAACAATATTGCCCATTCCCACCTTGCGGTTCCTGGGTAAGAAACGTTAATTAGCTAGTTTTAACGTAAATGTGGTCTTTTTGATCAACAAGTTTGTGTTTGTTAATCACAATGCTGTTCTTGATTCTAGGGTCATTTAACGAGTTCGGCTGTTCAGATAAAAAATGTCAAGTTCAGAAACATTTGGGGCACTTCAAGTTCAAAAGTTGCCGTCAACTTAAAATGCAGCGGATTGATGCCTTGTCAGAATATCGAGCTTAGAGATATTAACTTGGTGTACAATGGTCCCGGAGGTCGAGCCACTTCTCTATGTTCTAATGTTAAAGGTTCTGCGTATGGGAAACAACGACCTCCTCCTTGTTTCTAGGTTTTTGTTCTTGATAACATTAGGCTTTAGTACATCTCTTTGCTTTAGATATTATGTCTTTGTGATTTCAGACGTAGCACAATGTAACTATTTCGGTAATAATTTTTTTGGTAATAAGGGATTGATGTGCATGGAGCTCCTCGTGAATTTTAAAGATGCTTTTCATGGATTCTTAGTACTAAATTTATCTTAAGAATAAGTGTTGATTACTGTGGTTACTACATGTATTATAAGAGAGCCCTTTTATTAATGCACCATTCTAAAACTCGTAAAACAGCACTGTGTAATATAAAGTATAAACAATGAGCTTATTATACTTGCAAAACCTCAGGTTATCTAGTTAAACAAGATTTCACTTACACAAGGGCCTTGAGACTTGATTGATTTCCATATGGATTCATCTATTACGCGACTCTGCAAATTGATAGAAAACTTGAGTTACAACTAGTGTATTAAAGTAAAATTTTGTCAAAAGGAGAGCCATGAAAAGTGTATTAATATTGTACCTGTTGCAGTCTGTATTTCTAGTGATGCTGAAGGGCAGTATAACACCACATTTCTGAGGGAGGGCAAGAAGCAAAGAGTCCTTTGCACTTGGATATTGAGGAGCAATTTGCTTCAAGCAGTTGCACGCTTGTCGCCTGTCTGCAGTTGTTCTGGTCATTCCCGGAAGGTGGCCCAGCTCGTTACAGCAGCCACCAGATTGCTGAGCCACCCGGCCGGTGGCAAAAGAGGCACATTGTGCCACAGCTGGCACGATATTGGCACAGCTAAATGCCTCTGTTGGTTCCAGTGAGAAAAGAGCTGCACTGAGTGTTAAAAGAACTAACAATGAAACCTTCAACATTTTTGGTCTTTTAGGACAAGATTCTGAAATTAAACAAAATCACAAACATATATATAGACTCACGCAGATATAGAAAAAGGTGAATCCATATCTATTGGCTATAATGAAGTGAGTGGCTTTCATTGACCAGTATTCTGGATTTTTTTTCCACTTCATTTATGTTTATATGAATGCAGCCAAGGATCAGTTGAGCAGCTAAGATTTGTAACTTCTCTAACACATTGTGTTATCCTTGCATTAATGAGGCTGATGATTTGGTTAGCAGTTGAATTTGTCGTCTTTCGAATGATTTGGAAGTTGATTAGTCTTGCATAGAATAGGAGACATTGGTGTCATTGTCTTGTTTTGTACTGACATTTTACTCTTCTTATACATCACCAGGATCAAAAAGGGAAAATTTTCACTTAGATCAATCTGTTAAGAGTGAATTGAAGTTAATTATTAGTTTCTCAAGTTACCTTTTTGGCACTTATAAGTAGAAGGAAACTGGAGGCAAGCCTGAAACTTCATCCTATCACATTTTTTTGAGAAAATCTTCTTGAAGGCATAATCAAACAATTTGAAACAGATGGAGAACTCCATGAACCGAGTCATTTAGAGCATGTTTGAGCATACGAAACATGTTTTTAATAGTTTACATGGTTCCCATTTTGTATGGGCTATTTACAAAAATTGTGTAGCATATCTTCTTTCAAAAAAGTATATATGGACTATTTTTAAATGGATAACAAATGATGAAGGATATTCAAGACAAAAATATTTATATAAATGATTTCACCTAATGTCAAATAACTTGAACAATTTATGTTCATACACTTATTTAAATCTTAACCACAATGGGCTCATTTAGAAGTACACGTCTTGGAATTGAGAATGTAGCATCCCACCAGCTGCAAACTCATGAACTTCACCATTCACTTCAATCAAACTACATCCTGGTTGTTTCTCTATCTGCTTATTCTTCATTTCAATTCTTTGCTGCATTGCTTTTTCGAAAAGTCCCGAGGCTGCATAAACATTAGACATCAAGACATAGCCGCTTGTCTCATTTTCATCTAACTCGACTAAATTTTCTGCTGCCCATTTGGCGATATCAATGTTTCGGTGATTCCTACAAGCTGCCAATAGTGAACCCCATATTATAGCATCAGGGCTCATTGGCATACTTCTTATAAGCTCGGCTGCTTCCTCCACACGTCCTGCTCGGCCTAACACATCAACCATACAACCATAGTGTTCAACTGATGGCTGAAATTTATACGTTTCTTTCATTGATGAGAAGTACTCTCTTGCCTTATCAACCTGTCCTGAGTGATTGCAGGCAGTTAGAACGCCAATAAAACTCACGGAATCTGGTTCAAGGTGAGAAGATTCAAGCCTGGAGAAAAGTTCAATCACTTCATCTTCCAAGCCATTGAGTGCTAATCCCAACATCATTGAATTCCAACACGATACTCCTTTCCTTGGGACAGCCTCAAAAACTTGGCGCGCCATTTCAACTTTTCCACACTTGCAATACATGTCTACGAGTGCTGTGATTATAATCACATTCAAGCCAACTTTATGCTTCGTTATATAATCATGAATCCATTCCCCCTGTTCAAGGGCTCCTAATTTCGCGCAAGCATTCAACAAGCTCACCAGTGTAAACTCACTTGGCATAATTTTCTCCTCTTGCATTTTACCAAAAAGATCCAATGCCTCCATCCATTTCCCATTTCTAACATAACCACTCATCATACTGTTCCAAGAAACCTCGTTTCTCAATGGCATGTTACCGAACAACCTACTAGATTCATCGACTTCTCCACATTTAGAAAGTCCCATAATCATAGAATTCCATGCAACAACATCTAAATCCTTATCCCTGTCGAACAATTTTCTCGCATCCCCCAAAAGTCTACAATTTGCATACATATGTATAACAGAATTTCGTATAAACGGATCAAATTCCAGACCCAGTTTAACGATTCTTCCATGAAGCTGAGCTCCATTTCTTGCCAGTCCAAGTTGAGTATAAGCCTTAAAAACCGAAGGATAAGTAAGCCTCTCCGGGCTAATACTCGAATTCGCCAACATCTCAACAAACAAAGAAATTGCCTTTTCCGGGGCTGAGCTTTGAGAGAAACCTCTTATTATAGTGTTCCAAGTGAAAAGATTTGGTTTCTCAATATTAGCAAACACTAAGTATGCATAGTTGATGTCACCACCACTGCCCCGGCTGGTGGCGCAAAAGGCTAATACACGGCTAGCTACTATAATGTCTTTGGCTAGGCCTGTTTTGATGAGATGGGCATGAATTTTTTTGAGGTCTTTCATTGTTTTGCATTTGGTTTCTAGCATTGAGAGGAATGGCTGGTCTGAGATAAACTTTGTAATAGAGGTTGATGGTGGATTGCAAGAGCAAAAACATGGTGGCATTAAATATAACAAGAATGTAGCTAAAATAATGTAGCAAAACTATCAAAATTTAGATAGAATTCTTACCAAAGCATAGCATTGTGTAGACAAATTGAGCAATTTGCAGAAATAATAATGCAGGTAGAGTGAGAGCAATCAGCAGCCTCATCTGCTATAATGGATAAGGTGATTCGAGCCACTAATTGAAATCAAGTCATGACAAAACCAAGTGCATTAAAAAATGAGGACTTGTCTTGTATGTCACAATACTTAAAACGAGATATAACTAGCTATCTTTGAGTCTCATTCTTTAAAACTTATTTTTTTCAAATTCATTTTCAACTACGCTTTCTTATAATAAAATAATTTTGCATATATTAAAAAAATGTTCCTACTTTTTAACTATCAATTCTAGCTAGTGGCTATGGCATTCTCTTGCCCGTCTTTACATCCTCACATTAGTTTGCAAATCTCACTATAATTAGTATTTTTTTTTTAATGTCTCTCTCTCTTTTCATTAAATCGAGAATATAAGTATAATCGTCTTTATTAAAAATATTAAGGAGATAAATACCACGTACTATAATATTAACACTCACCAACCACTATTACAAGTCAGGGTCTCTTTCAAATAGAAAAAAAGAAACTTCATAGTATCCCAAAAAGAATCTTAAAACCATATAATATTTTGTAGCTTGTAGAATTTTCTACATCGATTGGTCAAAAGTTCATATTTAGGCTAAGATTTTGGAAGATTATCTCTCACTTTATCGATATTTTCACTTTATAGTTCTTACTATAGGGTCCATTCACTAACAAAAATATACCCCAAATGGCACAAAAGGTAGCCGCAGTTAAGTGGACATATTTTGTTGTCATCCATTATCTATAATCTCTCTTTTACACAAAGTACAGTTACTTTTGAAATTTGATACATGATTGGCGGGTTGATTCAGAAGAATATATTTACAACTTCTTGTTAAATTTAATTGTTCACTTTCAGTTGCGAGGTGAGTAATTTGAGTCCGATTGAGATATTTTCGAAAAATGTGAACTCTGCTTCATTTAGTAAAAAGAATGTCTTGTACCAAACATTCACGTTTCTTTACCATGAGTGTCAATGCACAAGAACAAGTAGCACTTATGTGCAAGACTTATCATCTAATATTACATAAATCGATAGAAGAAATAAATTATAAACACTAATATAGTAAGAATATCTTTTTTTGCGGACAAACTTGAGAATTGAGATCTGTCATCCCATGCGAAATATGTTCAAGATCACCAAATTTTTTGTTATATATCATGTTATATGAAGAGCGAAAACTAACATCCTTATTAGATACTATAACTCGTAAGAAAGAAAATAAGCACATGTTTGGTACTGATCAAAATCTAAATTTTAATATAAGTCAAAATCAAAGATTAATTTTAACTACATATTTTATGGGTCCCATAACTTTTCCACTACACATTTTATCAACTTCTATCAAAATTTACTAAAAATCTGATTTTTATCCCCATCAAATAGTTGCTAAATTTAAAAATGGTAATTTTTTTAATATGTAGTATTTATAGACAAAGTATACGATTATTAGAAAAAAACCATAAAATTCTAATATCAAATCAAAATCAATTAGGATAAAACATAGCATTGTGTTAAAACTTTTTGTTTGGTAAGGTAATAATTATCAACAGTCACAGCTTTCGAAAAATAGAGTAGATAAATGGGACCTATGTACATGGTTTAATAGGCACAATTCCAATCGAGTACAAAAACAAATTAGTCAAAATTTCAAAATTTATTTCTTACATTCATTTTCTCATCAAATTTATCATAGTAATAGTACACACTGAAAAGAAGGAAAAAGAATCCTAGTGAACCTCTACACAACTTTCGATTTTAGGAAGAATCAATGTGGGACTATTGCTTGGACAAAGCAAGAATTGGTGGGGGGTATAATCTCTCTTGAGAGTTCTTTAATTCACCTATAGGAGTCTTGATTAGATGGCCTAAGGTTCACCATAAGCCTTTTAGTCTACTCAATCATTGCCAAAAAAAAAAAAAAAAAATGGTATTGCTTGGTTTGCATGAATATAAGTGATTTTTTTAAATATAATTTTATCCATTTCTTAATCGATCAAACTTCAATTTAACCATATATTTATTGTGACTATTACTTTTATCAACTACTTATTTCATTATTTTTATTAAAATATGCTAAAACTTTATCAAAAGCATTATCATACATGCCCTAATGAAATTACCGGCTTCCTCACCGAAAGAAACATTCACCATCAAGCATACTACCACTACCTTGTCCAATCTTAAAGGAAGAAAAAACTTGACAATATAGTTTCAACAAAAAAGAGAAAAAAAAAATAAAAAGGTGAACAAATGTGTTTCCAAGAACCATTATGCAGTTGATGGTGAAGGTTGCACAACTACCCAACTAGAATAGCAAAAAGAAATAAATCTGATCTTCTAAACAAAACTATTTCATTGATGATTTTGTCTCAATATTTGATAATGTATGTCTACCTAATACTATTTTAATTAGTATAAATCGAGGGTTGGAATAAGAATCACGAAATGTATAATAGATAGTAATATACACGTGTGAAGAAAGAAATTGAAGGAACTCGTGCACTTCAAATAAATTACATTTCGAATGAAATTCGACTCTACTACCCAAATAATATAAAATTGAAGCTTGAGATTATAGTAAACATTTGTTGCGCCAGTTAGCTGCCTAACTATGGTAGCAAGCTCTCTTAGTAGTCGTTCGTACTTAAACAAAATGAAGCGCAGTAAGCTAGTGTGATAAATTGGCCTCGTGCCACTTTCTTAAAAACAAGGATCACTACAACATTCAATAAAGTATATATAAAAGTCCCAGGTCCCTTGTCACTTTTTCCTCCTAACACGCTCGTACTGCAAGTTAATCCCTTGATGCATTCAAACCCAAATGAATAGAGTCGACAAGAGGTTATGTTGAAATTTGAATAAGATCAAAGGGTCATCAAGATCAAAATGAAGTCTTTCTATAAGTTTTTCCTAATTCTATATAATGGTACAAGATAACTTCCTGAGGTGTTTATTAAGTTTCCTGATTACCTCCACTTTGGGTGGCTTCTGAATACTAGATATGAGTCCTATGAAAAAAAAAATGTTTTGAAACACAAAAGATTGAAAAAGAGAAATTGCACATATCATCACCATCATTACTATCATCACTAATTCAACCCCACATGACCACACTTGAATTCCAAACTACTCCCTCTTTCACTGTCTTTTGGGTAAATTATGGAAAAGGTCCACACAATTTAGTTTCTTTTGCACTTTCATCAGCAACATTTTTTCTAGTTACTCTGTTCCCAAGCTCTAGAAAATAGGCGCCATTCAATTCATCCAAATGGATAGTTTCAACCCATTTGACCAACATATCCAAACATTAAAAAGGACAGAATTCTCATTCATTATTTATAATTAGATTATTGAAAAAAGAAAATAGTAGAAGAAAAGAATAAAAAAAAAAACACAGAGAAAAATAATAATCATCTTCTTCTCACCCCATCACCACCACCACAACGGCCACATCCACGAAACCGCTCCCACCAAAGCCAAAATTAGGAGGGAATTCTCCCTCTTGGATTGTTGCCATTTTTTATAGAGTTTAGAGGGATGGGGTAGAAATCCCACTTATATTATAGCAAGAGGGATTTCTCCCCGGTTAGTGGTGGTGGTGGTGGTGTGATGGCCATATAATGGTAAAGGTGTGATGATGGCCGTGGGTGGTGATGATGCCTATGTGTAAGGGTTTTTAAAAATTTTCATTTATGAAATTCTTGACTTTTCTTATTGGTTATTTGAAGATATGATCAAAAGAAACAGCAAATGATCTTTAGGGACACTAAATACTTTGCGAGAGAATTTTGTCATTTAATATTTGAATATGCAATTTCAATGGGTCGGCTAACGAAAAAAAAGGATGAAAATCATCTATTGGACAACTGACGCCTATTTTCCATAGGTTGAGAACAAAATAACTAAACAGAAAGGCTGGGGATGAAAATGTAAATAAAATTGAAGGTTGGAGACATTCGCCTTAATTTAACCCTTCCTTTTCTGCTCCTCTCAACTTTTTCCACCACCTTTTTTCTTGCTCCCCCATACACCACCCCCATTTCATTTTAATGTCTCAAGTTTCCACACACACACACACACGTCAGAACACAGATTTTTTCATAGTCATCAAGATATGTATTTTATACATTTATATCACATGATGATAGACACAAAATCCTTCCCTTTCCAAAGAATGATCATGTTTTGACTTGGTTTAGCTTGTATTTCTTTTGTTGTTTCAAACTAAGCTGAAGCTGACTGGAAAACAGCTGAAGAAGAAAGAAAGAAAGTATGCATAGAATGGTATTTATTAGTTGTCTGAAATTCATGAATCTGGCTTTTCTTGTAATTTGTTCAGGTAAATTAATTTTTCTTGGTTTTTTTCATTAATTATTGATAGTTCCACATCTGAATTGATTCTTGATTGTTTGCTTTAACATAGGAATCTTACTCTCTGATTTACAAGCTAGGAATCCCCTTTTTCTTTATTCTTTCTTCAATTAATATTTTTGAACTGCATTTTAAATCATACATATATATTCTGTCATTAGTTTTGTTCCATGAATTCTAAATTTAGGAAATTTAAATTTAAATTCCTGAGAAATGAATGTTTTCTAAAGATGAATTCAGTGTTCAGATCATCAAAATTCTATTGGTAATCAACTGTTTTCAAAATTTTAATCTGCTGGTTTGATTCTTTTAAAATTTAACTTTGTTTTGTCATCATTATATTATTTTGGGTCATTAAATGTGAATTCTTTTTGCTTTTTGGACTCTCATCATTGAATAGGACAGTGATTCTTATTCATGAATACAAATGTCAAGCACAATTGACTATATTGTACATGATAATAGACTAAATTTTAAACTTTTCCTTTTAATTCTGTTCAGCATTGTCCGAGAGTGCGTTAGGGGCAAAAAAATTGCACACCTCTACCTCAATTTCTACGAGAAAGATGGACATTACAACTCCACTAACAACAGTTCCAACAGCCAATCCCAATACTCCCACCACCACCAGTCCAGTGCTAAATCCAACAGTTTTTGGCCCCAACTCGCCTAGTGTCATCAATCCAGCCAATCCCATAATGCCACCACCCACCACCACAACCACACCGGCCGGTGGAAGCTGGTGTGTTGCTAGCCAATCCGTGTCACAAACTGCATTACAAGTTGCATTAGACTATGCTTGTGGCTATAGTGGCACTGATTGTTCTGCAATTCAGCCTGGTGGCAGCTGCTACAATCCGATCACAGTGCGCGATCATGCCTCGTACGCTTTCAATAGCTATTATCAGAAGAATCCAATCCCTACTAGCTGCAATTTTGGTGGCACTGCTGTAACCACTAGCACTGACCCAAGTAAGCTACTTTGTTTTAAGCTAGAAGTAATCACTTTTTATGATGCTAGCTAGATCTTATTAGTGAGATAATCAAATGTATCAATTGTTAAAAAAAAAGAAGTTTAGTGATCGAGTTGATTGAATATGGATAACAAATTTAATGACCTTTAGAATCTTTTACCCCATTAGCTCGTAATTCGATGCTAATTTTCGACTAAAGAATTGGAGAAAAAATTTTAACACTTTATTTTCTTTAGGTAATCTTTTTCCTTATTTATGTACTTTGTTCTTATGCAGGTTATGATACATGTCAATATCCATCAACTAGGTGAACTTTACTACTAATATTTCTATTAGTCCATCTTCTGTTATTATTTCTATCAATCAAGAAAACATTACCTCATCAGCATTTAAATTTGCAGCACGAGTTCAACGGTATTGAACACGACCAATTCAAGTGGATCACGAGTTTTTGGTGCCGGACCAATCACCCCCTTTAGCTCAGCACCTGCAATTCCAAGAAGCTTTCATGATTTTCACTGTATCTTGATATTAATCATTCATTTTCTGGTTCTAAATCAGATGCAACGACTAATTTAGCTTGATCCAACAGTGCTTTACGACTTCTATCTGCGAAAAACGAAGAATATCCGAATCAAGGACAGATTTATAGTTTGGTCACTAGAGTATAGAAAATTCACATTTGTTTAGCAGGCAAGTGATATATCTGGAGGCCTTGATGTCAAATTGGTGCTGTTTTTAATCACTTGCCAAAGAGACTTCTTTGTGGTGAAAATACACGAAAGAATATGTACAGAGGAAGAATTTTGCGGGTTTCGTGGTGCTGAACAATTTTGTTGTTCTTTGTTTTACAATTTTTTTTTTTCCTGAAAGGTGAATACGAGAATCTTGATTGGGAACAGTGTAAAAGGCAGTGTTCTATGGATGAACTTTGGAAGGGTCCCCAGGCCTTTAAATTTGCTCTGACTTTTGAACAAAAATGGTGAATTATTGTGTCATTGTGTCTATCTTTTACCAGGTGTGTTAGTTTTATGTAGTACTGAAGTCTGTTTATCTCTTTTTCTTGCATCAACAACTCTGGTACATGTTCAGATTTTACCTTAGGCAGCCATGGAAAAGATGTGAATAGAGGTGTAAAGTGTCAGCCTAGTTCTCATTGTATTGGGCATGACATGGTCGTGTCGAGTCAAGCGTCTTTGACATGTGACTATCGAGAGCCTTTTTATCATTAAAATGGTGAACCATAGTTGATTTGTTAGTAGGATATGAATTGCTTACGAAAATTTATTGGTCAACATGAGTTGGCTCTTCAAACACGAGTTTGGGGCTGTGAGTATGATAGTCTATTAAAATTTGATTTCACTACGAGCAAAGTATGGCTTTCCGACCAAGTACTCCAGAATGAAGTGCCATTTTCATATCATACAAGCTGATGTGACAATAAAGATTATAATCGACAAGTGAATAAAGCTACGAGTAATAGAGCTAATCCAACAAGCACGGGTGAAGCTCATGGCTTAGGCGATGATCCATTTTAGAAGACCAAGCTCATAATTAAGAAGCATGTGAGAAGCGAGAAATTAAGTTTGAATCTAGATAGCATCATAGAGTATTCTATTTTATTTTTTGGTCGACCTAGACCTATTGTTACTATTTAGTGTAAAACAACTATAAATTTTGTACGATAAATCGTCTCAAAGAGAAAAAATAAAAAGACAATTCTGAAAGGGGACCTTACTCCCATTGAACTTGAAAATACAAAATACTCAAAGACTTCAAGTGAACAATCACCAATGTCAAAATTTGTCATTAGTTTCTTTTCAGAAAAATTGGTTGACTAAAAGTATTGGAGTCTCTTTAACTAAGAGTCATGTCAAACACATTCTATCATATTCCTTTGGTTATATGTACCAAGTTTATAATTAAAATACTGTGTTAACTTGGGACCCATTCAGATTAGATGAAATTGGGCTTTATCCTTGTTTGGGAAGGATTTTGTCACTTGTACATAAAAAAATGTATATAATGAATCACATAATATGATGTAGAGGGAAAAGATTGAATGAGAAAATTGATTGTGTTTTAAATTGACAAATGATATAAATCTCGATATACATGTAACAAGATCCATTTGGGAATACTTGCTTGCTAATTGAGCATCAAGGGAAAAAAATGGTTTTCTTTCCTTAGATGACTACTTTGTGTTAAATTACATAATGACTAAGGACTCGTTTGGTAGATTTTTTTTGTTTCTTTTATTTTTTTTTTTATCAGAAGAGTTTATTAAAGAAATCACTTTGGACTAACTTTTAATAAAAACTCTTTTAGTCGACTAAATATTTTTAGTCTACGTAATTGAGAAGGGAATTGTTTTATATTGGAAAAAAATAAATAAACAGAGTAAACCATGATTTAATAGAATTAGTTAAATTTTTCATGAACTAATTTACAATAAGCATGTTCAGGATTCCAATCTGAATTTGATTAGATCCAGATAAAAAATTTCTATTAAAGTAAGTATGTAATGTTAGACATGAACATGACATGTGAAATGGCACTTTCAATTTAGAGCATGTTTGGGTCGAATTTAAATTTGATTTTAGTTTAAATCAAAATCAAACAATCAATATTAACCACATCTTTTATGGTCCCACAAATTTACAACCACACATTTCAAATTTTTTTATCATTATCCACAAAAAAATCTGATTTATAAAAGGGTGCTAATGGTTATCAATTTGTCTGCCATACCATTGTGCCGTTTTTAACATCTATTCAACAATCAATTTTGTACAATACAAATAATTCTCTCCAAATTCTGTATGAAGGAGAATCAACATCTCCTCCAACCACTTATATATCCACCACCAAGCGCCACCGCTACCTCCTCCGTGGTGGTTGCCACCACCACAACTACGCCACAAAGTCATCATGACATCGAGGACGATGCAACGAATTCGAGCATCCATTTCCGGTTTGTTTTTATGGCTTTCATTGGCTTAGTCTCAATATGGGCAAACCATGAAGCCTCTAAAGGTTTTGCCATAACTATCGTTAATGACGCCGAAGCCGACACTATTCCGGCGACGCGTTTCTCTCTCTTCTACATGTCAAACGACGAAGCCATGCGTATAATCATCAAGGCAAGCGAAATTGCAGAAAATTTTCTTTATCCCAATGATATGCAGGATAAGAAGAAAGTCGAACATGTCACCCTTAAGCTCACCGGCCGGAATCTTTCCTTCCCGGTGGTGGTTAACTCCAGCAAGGAACATGAGTTCGTACTTCACTTGAGTCCTTCGACTATGGAAGAGCAAAATTTCAAACATGCCATGTTATTAGCATTGCATCAAGGTGTGGCACGTATTTGGTTATGGGACGGTCAAGGTAACGCTCCACACAATCTTATAAATGGTGTTGTAGAGTACATTACTAGGAACTTAAGTGCTTCCGGCACAAAGTCAAACCCCAGCGAGGTCGAACCATCAGCATCCACCACTGCGTGTTGGAAGCACGATGACGTTAAAGTGGTGGCGGAATTCTTGAATTACTGTGAATTCAGCCGGACGGGGTTTATTAGAAGATTAAACCAAGCAATGAAAGATGGCTGGCATGAGGGAAAATTGGACACTGCATTGGGCATGCCAGTTCAGAATCTATGTGCAAGAGACAATTATTCAAAGTACAATTTTTCCACCGCAAATTATTAAGGCTCGTTTGATAGGTATATATAGAAATGAATTCAAATTTCATGTTAGTTGAAAAATAAAAACTTATCAAACTTGTAGGAATTCATTTTCCATAAAAACAAAGAAAATACAAATTAAAGTAATTATATCTTAAAACTTAATTTTCATTTCCACGTTGCAATTAAAGTGAGTCTTAGTTCCTCAATCGGTATCTTGCAACAGTTTTTTATTTAGATATTTATGATCCAACGTGATCACATGTGAGTGGATGATTTGATGGTCGTGATGTGATTTTTGTGGGTCAGAGGTTTCTATTTTATTGATGTGGAGAACATGATAACAAATGAAAAGAAAATAGAAGGCCACGTCTATCCTCGCCCTCGAGTGAAGGTTTATTTTTATTTTAGTTAAATTTTCGATTAGTTAGTATTTTTTGTTTGTAAAAAAGGTATTTGTTTAAATTTGTTAAAAAAAAAAAAAAAGGGTATTCAAATAATTAGAAAAGCAAACTCTTTTTTTGCAAACGAGTTTTGTATCTCATGAATTATAGTTTATTTCTTATAAATTTTAGCAATAGCAACTAGTAACTTATAACACAATTCTAAAAGTATCACTTGTGAGAAACTAACGTCCCCAAATTTTGTCAACGGAGTTTTTGGATCTCCAATACTCGGTATTTGGGTTCTAAAATGTACAATTGTATAGAAAATTAACCCTCTTCAATATTTTTCGTTCGACAAAATTTTAAACACCATTATTATCCTCATGGCTCACATGTACCAACTCTCCTCTCCCAATATTGAATGCCCACTAGCACTAGAAAGTTTGCCTAAAAAATTTATAAATGTTCCCTCGCATTCATTTCATCAATAACTCCGAAAATCTTATATTCTCTTATTAAAAAAAGAATAATGAGTTGTATTTGTATCAACTTAGTCGAAAAAATACTAAATTGTAAAAAAGCTTCTCAATCTTGAATTAAAAGTACATTGTTTTACATTTTAGATTTGAAATTTAATTCAGCTTCACTACTTAATAAAAGAAATAAGACAAAAATAAAATAGTAATATAAAATTTTTGAAAGAAAATTGTTTGTAACCTATAGGCCCGAATAATGGCCGTAGGCCCATTCTAACATCGAATAGGCCATGTTTGGTACAAATTATTTAAAACTCATTTTTCATCAATTTCACTTTGAACAACATTATTTCAAAATAAATTATTTTGCACATTGATCAATAATTTTTCCTACATTTCAATCATACATTCTTTAAAAATATCACATTTTCGTAAAATATATTCTCGAAAAAATCTACGTTGGACTTGTCTAGCTAACTCTGCAAGTATGTCAGGCTGAGCTCCGTAAATTACCCTTCTTGGGCTGGGCCTAATATAAGTTGGGAAAAAATCACATTTGCATTAAATGATTTACAGCTTGCTGCCAGTACATCTATTCTAAAATTAAATTTGATTTCACATCAGAGAATTTTGAATATATGGCTGCTTACCAATATTCATCACCATTTCTTGATTCACCAGATTGCATACGCTATAATTTCTTACAATAGATCTTCATCACCATTGATAATACACTATCAAACCCATTAAAAGAAAAACCAATTCAAAAAATTCAGTAATCGCCAACTTGGGAAGGGAAGAAATCCTCATGGTGTTTCTACTTCGTCTTGAAGAATCAGGACTTGATTTCTACGAAATCGTTCAACCAAAAGTAATCTCAGCATTTGGTAAACGACAACTTCATACTATTCTGCATGGAGATGAAATGAAAGGTTCATCGTTGGTTTGTTAAATGAAAATGTAGCAAAACAATTTCCAGATGTATCAGAACTTGCAAAAGCTGTAGTTTTTATTAGAGTCTCATATTGGCTGGTGATATTTACACGATCCCTTAATAATGTGAGGGCAATCCTTCTCTAACAAGTTGGTTTTGTTAGGTTGAGTTAGGTTCAATATCCTTTCTTAATATTGTATCAGAGTAGACCCAGTTTTGCAATATTGAGTGTACCCAATTCGATTTGTTCACAATTGTTTGGCATTGTCCACGTTGTGAGTGAAGGGACATATTAGAGTCTCACATTGGCTGGTAATATTTACACGATCCACTTAATAAGGTGAGGGCAATCCCCCTCATAACAAATTAGTTTTGTTAAGTTGAGTTAGACTCAATATCATTTTTAATA
>CADEPD010001381.1:0-11588 GCA_902829195.1 Fraxinus dipetala | reverse complement strand
ATTATGACTTAGCAATGACCCACCGGTTGAACCACTAACCCACCAGTTGAACCACGACCCAGTGACCCAATGATTTTTCCGGGTCGATGAACGGGTCGGGTCTGATAACTATTTCTTATAGTCTGTGGAATGGAACATGACAAGTGACAATCTAGGGTTGACACCTTTCCTCACCTAGCAACTACTATAGTAGGGTCTACACACTCATTTTATAACATACCAAGACCACCACCCATGACCCATATAAGCTTCCAAGTACTTCCTGCTACAAGTATTGTGGGAGAATGAAATGGCAACTATTCTCCATTAATCATAGACCAGTGAAGCTGTTAAAAATGCAATCAACTATGAATATTAAGACATTTTTGCTCAAGAGTATAGATTTTCTGCATAACGTTTTGCCAATATTGCATACTGCTTTAGATATAGTGAGTAATTGTTTCATGAATAAATAAGCCTATGAGCTAAAATCTTGTGAATAAACAAGATGTTGTCTACTATTCGAAAATTGTACCTGATCTATTCGAGAATATAATTAGCAAGAAGAAAAAACTGAATCATTTTAAAACTAATTCCGTATTTTATACAGGTTGCAGAGAGATGCTTTGCCTCTTTTTAACATGTTGAGACAGAGATACAAGTCCAGTATAGACAGAGAACCTGTATTTAATGAGGTATGCACTCTCTCCTATACAGGATATTCCTCATGTATGTTTTTGTACTGTACAGTTGAAAGTGCTCTTCTTCTTGTCCTTTTCTCTTTTGCTTGAGGGTTACTCGATTTTTTGCAGATAAGTGCTTTTCTTGATTGCTAACTAAATATTTCTGTTATTGCCTGCCCTCGTGGTTTAGTTCCTAGATGAAATTGCGGAAAAGTTTTATGGAGTCCAGCGTAGAAATCCCATGCAAGGAATGTTTGGTGACATTTTCAAGGTAATTTCAGTTAAGATTCTAATGTGGCTTTCCGATCCCAGTAGTGAAGACAGCTATGTGAATAGACAATAGTGGTTGTGCATTGCTTATTTGCTCATGCTACATCATGAAATGTTTCTGTTGCCACATTCATTTCCATTTTTCCAAAATGATCTATTAAGAGAAATTGTCAATTGCTACTTGCAGATGATGGCAGGATAAAAGGTCTTATAGTTAACCAGGTTATTGCGAGATTTCCTGCATTGATCAAATCTCTCGCCTTTGTTGTTTAAATTTTGGTTTAAGCTATGAACCAGGTTACATTGTATCAATATTTGATTTTTCGCTTGACTTCATATATTATGGTACGCTCTTTTTGGCTTGTATTGAAGGATATATCCCTTACTTCTTCTTATAAACTTTCGAACGATAAGTGGAATTTTCTAAGTTTTGTGATCAAAGTTAGGTGTATTTTTCACAGTATTTACAACAAACTATAAATCTTTAAGAACAAAGAATATGTTTGCTTCTGCTTGTTGGGCAGGCTCAGTTCAACTTTGTTTTACATTTATGGGGGGAGTTCTGTTGTCTACACAGCCAAATAGGTCCTTGGCAGAATTTTGTTCCTTTTCATTCCCTTTATTTGCTGCTTCTGGTATTTACCATGAAAGATGTGTCTCAAGTTTCATTCGTGTCATTCCCAGATATTCAGCTACAAAAAGCAAAAATGCTGAGCACACCAAAATCAGCAGTGGAATTACTCAATTTCAGTGTCGCTTCTATGTCAGCCTTGTGCTTCAACTAGGCTCGTGAATATTTCGTCCATTTGAGAATGTAGTTACGGCAATCAGATGATTCTTGTCTTCCTTCTTGTTATTTCTTCAGCTTGTCCGGTGTAAAAAACAGCCTAGGCACTCCTTGATTGCAAAAGCTCTGTATAGAGAGAAATGAAAATTACGAGTGAGCAAGTAGTTTATATATGTTTGAAAATGCTATAAAATGCCTTGGATGTCTAGTTCAAGGCCTTTGTCCTATTTGGAAACCAAAATATACTGCATTCTGTAATAGAATCATATTGAGTTTATAAAATGACCTAAACATGTCTTGAAATCGGCATCTTGTGATGCTGTATCTATAGGTTTGTTTGAGCCTCATTTTTTGGAAGAATGGATTTTGTAATAGTGATTTTTTGGAGAATGTGTAATTAAAAATTAGGTGAAAGTCTTAGGTTTACGTGTAAAATTATTTTATTTAGAAAATGTGTGATTGAAAATGAATTTGAGAAAAATGAGTTTTTAAATAGTGATCAAACGTGGGCTAAAATTTTGTAGAGAAAATGTTAATTAACTAATTCTGTCTAAAAACATTACAGCACACCAATAAGGGCAATATTCAAACAGTCCAATTAGTAGTTCAATATTCTAGGCCAACCCTATGTTGCTTCAATCATGCTTGGTGTACACCAAAACACTTTGCAAAATCATTTTTAACCGTATCGCTATATTCCAAATTTTGGAAAAAAGGAAATGGGTCCAATTTGTAGATATATAATGATATCAGACACCCACACCCAAGTCCTAGCAACATAGGCCCAACCTTAGGTAAATTGCATTACAAGTTATATATAACTTGAAGATTGAATTTGACTAGGATGGAAGGAAGAGAAGTAGACGGTCCTTGTCTAAATTTAAATCATTCTTGTAGCAAATACATTGTCAAAACTACCTTAGCAGAGAATAAAATGCTAATACCTGTAAGCAAGATCGATGGATTCTTTGTCTAAAAGGCCAATTGGATGGCCTCCATGATCCTCATGCTCCAAGATAACTGGTAGTTGACTAATACCATGCCTATCCATCAGAGCTTGAGCGGCACCAAGGCTCGTGTTTGGGGTTACCGTATCTGGTATACGACACCTCTCACTGTTAGAGGAGCATAGCTCAGACACTCTAAGCTCCTGTAATCCAAAATTCTAAACAGCTAACTATCATTTTCAGGATTTCCAATTAGGATGCTGAATATTTATATGATGCTCAAGGAACTGAAATCCCATTAAACTTGTTTTCTAGCAGTTCACTACACATGTTAATGCCTTAACAAAAATAGTCTCCTCCTCTGTTCTTCCTAAATTTCCCAGTGTTTAATCTTTTTATTTTCTTCCTTCGTCGTCGTGTCCTCTTTGCTAGAAGATTCATTTGAGTTGCAGGAAATCCGAATAGCTAAAATACTTTGGAATAGCATGCATAGCGAAAATGTATCAGATGGTCTAGTTCCTTAGGGTGTTGGATCCCTCACTTGATCAATATTTCATGGCACGCTTTATTTCTTTATATCCATGACATTGAATGCTTGACGTATTTTATGTCCATTATATGATATCTTGCCCCAAATTTTTCTGTAACACTTTGTTTAAGAATGAAAAACAAAATATTATTACTCAAAGAATCTACCTGAGGTTTCCTACTTTTTGCTCTTGAAAATTTAGTGAAACGCTGAATGTCACCAAGCGTTAGCTGACCAATGAGGTGGTTGCTGTCATCAACTATTATCGCAGAAGACTGCTTCTCTTCTAGCATGAGAGACACTGCTTCTGTTAGAGAAGTGCTCATCATCACCGCGACATATCGTGTTCTCATGGCCTGTGAAACCAGAATTTCATTTGCCAAGTTACCATTATCATCATCAGAATCATCATTCAGACAGAGTGAACTCTCAAGTTCACAAATGCTACTTTCATTTGATTCTCTCAGATCAGGAGAAGAAATGGAGGTCTGGACTCCAAAGTTATAGGAATATGTTTCAGGCGGAGTTGCTAAATTGTTTCCTTCTTTCGATTCTTTGGTATTATCAATTTCCTTCCGTTTTGTCTTCCCAGATGTCATCCACGATGAAAGCCCCACAGCTGCTAAAAGTGGCAGAACAATTCGATAATCCTGTGTTAGTTCAA
Organism: Fraxinus dipetala; assembly: GCA_902829195.1. Classification (NCBI taxonomy): domain Eukaryota; kingdom Viridiplantae; phylum Streptophyta; class Magnoliopsida; order Lamiales; family Oleaceae; genus Fraxinus; species Fraxinus dipetala. The sequence continues at coordinate 7,729 of CADEPD010001381.1, read as the reverse complement.
AGAGAAGCAAAACTGCAGTAAGGGGTACCTGGCACACCCCAGCAAGTGTAGCAGCCATGCCAACCTGTGAGGAAATTCTCTAAGAATAAACTATAGCCCAAATACAGTCTTCTGATGAAATTAAATAAAATATAAAATATTTGATTGGAAGTGAAAGCGTGTGCATGCCCACGTCAAATGAACTTTTCATTAAGATAACATCCATATAGACTTTATGGAACATAAATCTTCTTTTATTCTGCAGGTTAACCACTTGATTTCTATTTCTGCATACAACTACCTGCTACTAGTGGCAACTTATGAATTAGGTAATAATTGATAAGAAATATAATCTATCCAATCCAACACAAATAGATAGCAGAAATGAAGCTCCGGAAAAAAAAAAAAAAAAAATTTCCCAGGACCTTGTGCAACAAGAATAACATCAATTTCAGTAATAAGACAGAACAGACAGCACAAGCATGATGTTTGACAATATATTTAAATCGAGTGAAAATCTACTTTATACTTGACTTTCAAATATATAAAAAGATGAAAAGCTGTGAGTGCTGCGAGAATGGCATCTCTCTGCGGATACTCTGAATATAAAACCGTTTTCTAACCATACTGAAAAGGGAGGAGGGGGGAATATAGTAGTAGTATTCAGTAGTTCCCTTCATCAATTACCAACGATCTACAAGAATCTTTCTCTCACTGGACTATGTTAGCAGCTATTATCTAATCTTTAAAATCAAAAGATTTATAGTGTGAATCCAGAATATGAACCGAAACCTATTGAATCGATCACAGGAGAGACCACAAGTGTGCAATATTTTCATGACTTGCATATTCACAAATGTGTTTTGATTCCATCACTAAGCAGTTTGGTAATAGACAATGCTAAAGCACCAGAACGGAGCCAAAAATGTAATCTAGTAGGGGCATGAGTCAACTAAAATTAAAAATTTAATACAATTTAGCAATACAACTCATAAAAAAGAGTGTAGCAGAAACCACTCTAGCAAATAGCAACCAGAAGAATTCAACAAGAAAAAAATAAGAAATATTGAATAAGAACTTTAGAAACATAAAACAATTATAAGTAGACACTACTTTTAATTACTATGCAAATACTGGTTACTACATGAGAGTCCCAAATCTATAGTCTACTCACGAAAATTAATTGATTTTCTTAAAAGCTAGTTAGAAGGATGAGTGCATAATAATCTAGTGGGGGCAGTTGCCTCCACTCAGCCCCATTATGCTGCATCCTAGGCAAAGGCATCTGTGAGTGATTGTTGTTGTCCACTTCTATAGGTTTGGTTAAGTGCTTGATAGTTAAGAACTAAAACAATTTTGAAAAAGAGTACAGATTATTACACAAGCACAAAGAGTACAGATTGTATCTAGACAGAGCAGAAAAAGATAATAACTGTCCAGATACCCAATAATACTTGTAGCATTAAAAATATGACGTAGAACTTCAAGTAAGAACAAATGATAGCGAGTCTTAACTTTGCAAAAGTTATCATCTTAGTCATTGCTTACAGTGATTGGTCCATACCAGGCCATATGCTTGAGGTGAAGCTACTTCCAAGATGGAGAGATGAAATATTGGATCGGAGTGAGATATCATATAACTAACAATTTTCCCATATGCCATTCCTGTAGCAGCACCAATAAACAGAGATGGTGCATAGTAGCCTCCTACTAATCCAGATGCCCTACACAAGGCAGTTGCTAATATTTTGACAGCCACCAGCTGAAGCAACAGATCTGCAGAGAGGACTTTCATAGATGGGCGAGATTCTAACAGAATATCAACATTCTGAAATCCCCAGTAAAGAATTTCAGGATATGCCAAGGCAATAAGTCCAACAGCCAAACCGCCAAGTACAGGAAGCGCTGCTTTCGGTATCCCAACAACCCTTTCAACATCATTAATGAATACCAGCATAAATGCTGTGCACTTAGATAAGGTGACCGAAACCAAGCCACAAAATACACCCAGCAAAAGATACAGCGGCAGTTCTGAACTGACAAGAAAAAGATTAAAGCCTAATATTTTTATCTCTGAAAAGAAAACTCCCAGAAAGCCTCAATTATACTAATAAATATATTAACTCTGACAACTTGGATAGTGATACATAAATGACAAAAATAAGACAGTGATCACCAAATGAGAAATTGATAATAGACTGATAATATATAAATTGCTAGAAATCAAATGAACTTCACATAACCATAAGAAAAGAGAATTATAGATAATCATGTCTACTCCAGAATGATATCCAGGAACAAGTGAGTAACACTATGGACTTTCTAATGATTGGTGATTACCACTTGGAGAATTAGAATCATAGTGTCAGAGAGCAAAGGCATACAAAATCGATTAGAATGATCATTGAACTAACATGAAGATTCTTTAAAAGTTTATAATGTTTAAGAGGATGAAGAAAGAACCATATCTGCACCAGACTATGTCTATGATATAGGCGCTTCTAGAGAAAACAAAATAACCTCCTAAACTAGTAAGCCATGAAGGCTTTTGACTCATTGTAAATGGATTTTGGGACATATAATTTCAAATCCAGGCATGGAAATATCAAACAAATCTCATATGTAGAGATTTGGAATTATGCTCTTCCAATGGATTTTTGAGATAACCCTTTAAAAAGTGGCATGTATGGACAATTAAATTATCAGTGCCTTGAGCAATTTGTATGTGCTCCTGTAGAACATCAATGCCCTACAATGTGAACTGATAAATAACTAAAAGAAGTGACAATACCACTTGGAGAACGAAAATCGTATAGTGGAACTGCAAAGGCTGGTTCAGAGCCCAAGCCAATTTCTGATAAGACAGAAGCTATTACAGCACTGAGAATGACCATGGAAGTCGTATTCGTCAAAGACGGGGATGATTCTGCAGGCGATGGCCACAAAACTGATTCCACGGCAAAAAAGCAACCCGCAACAGCAGCATTGAACCCTTTAGCAGAATGAACACAAGTATGTTACCAAGAATTGATATTGAATCTTAGAACAATGTGGAGAGAGCTAAGAATGAATGCAAAGTGACAAGCCCAAGCAGTTTAGTTTATTTTGAATGTAAAGGAAATCAGGGGTGCCTATATTCCTTGCTTTTAAAAAGGAAGTGCAAAAGTCACTAAATGGATAGCCACCAATCCCTGGAAAAATCATTATGAGTATGCTAAGGAAGGGTAAAATTTTTGGCTAAGGTAGCACCAACCAGGTATTGATATAGTACATCTGAGTGTCTTTCCATTTTTAGTGGAAGTACTATGCAAATCCATCTTATTCTCCATGTATTTCCTCTGTATATTTGTATGTAGAGAATGTGCAACATTGAGTTTCCACTACAGAAGGGTCAAAAACTAAAATTTGGCAAGGAAAGCTTTCTTGAGTGGGTTTTCATGTTCAATCTGTTAACAAAGTAAAAAATTGTGGAAGTCTTTTACAATAGAAACAATTTACAGTATATTTATAAATGATTTTTGAGTTAAATTAAAAACATTTTGCTTGCTTGTTAACCAGTAACCAGATTTGAAGTTCAAAACAAAGCATGATTTATATCCAGTTCCAAATATTTCTGTTTCTGTAGCCCTAATATTTCTTGACACTCTTTATATTGAAAGCATAACATATATCAATAAGAAAATCATTTTACTTGCATGTTTGTATTTCTTGTTTTTAATTTTCTCACACAGTACAAGTCTTCAACCATAAAAAGCTAGTTTCAAGTAAGTTTTTGGATGAGGTGGTTTGACATGATATTACAACCACAAAAAAGAAAAAGGTTCTAGTCGTGCCATCACGCATTGACGAAAAAAAGGTCACGTGTCAAGCTTTCAATAATTCATAATCCAGCCACAAGAGGCATGTTCAAGACTATATTTAAACAAATAAAAATGTCCCATCTTTAACAACTTTAGCTTTCAGATGATGTGGTCAGCAAAAAGGGTAAGAAATTTAACATAAGCGCTATAAATTTGATTACGTGGAAAGGGTATTTTGGAATAAAAGATTACATAGCTAATCCAGTTCATTGAAACAATTTATAGTTATATGGTCTAGTTAGCTAAAGTGCTTTCTACAATTTTGTAAATCCTTTCTATATCCCAATCTCCTGACAAGATAATTCCACTATTTCATGATACAAACTTGCAGACTTACATAGTTACCTAGTCAACTTGAATTTTCCCTTTACGAAGTTCTCAATGCAAAAAGTTACAGGATCAAGGAAATTAGGAAATGACAACACGCATGGAGAATCCAGAGACTGTCAAGAAACGGAAAAGTGTGGATTTAATATGTAATTATGACAAAATAAGACAAACCAGAAGAGAGTCCGGCAGCTGACCCTGCAGCCCTGAGTGAGAGCTCTCTTTGAGCACCTTTATCAAGCACAGCACCTACCCCTTTGGCAATGGAGACTCCTATTTCGACACTTGGGCCCTCTGGTCCCAATGAATTCCCTGTTCCTAAAGTGACACAGGCGGCCACTGTCTTCAGAATTGGCTTTAGTGCAGATTTGATATAGGATATAACAATTCCATCTGTTGGGCCCTCTATAGCAGCTCGAATCGTGTTCAATAAACTAACTATCAAACCTCCGGAAGCTGGAACTAAGATTACACGGGCCCATTTTGCTTCAATTGGTTCCTCCCTCAACCACGAAGCACCTTGATATGGGATACCATCCCAACAGAAGTCACGTATTTCATGCACCTAATAAGTAAAGCTATTAGTTATCTAAAGCTAGTAGTAAACTTGATCAATGTAACAAATTAAGGTTGGAGATTCATTCATAAGAAAGCTTGCAATTCCATACAGACACTGATTATAACACAGATTAAATAAACAGTGCAGGTTCCTATTATTTGAAAACCAACAAACAGTACATAACAGAACAATTAGAGAGAATTTTTTTTGAAAGCACCTCACAAGAGATCCATGGATTTGAGCTCTAGAATATGTACAAAGAGAAGGGCACGAAAATGACAAGATACTGCTATAGGGGGAGAAAATCATGCATAAATAATCCATTCAGGATAAAAAAAAGGACTAGTAGAAATTGAATCAGAGTCATTGTTTCTCATTGCAGATGTGGCCCAAGGAATTACATAAAGAACTTTTCCACAAAAATCAATTTATCTAAGCAGTGTAAAACTTTTACGTGGGTCAGTTTACAACACACGCAGATTTCACCAATTCCATCAGCCATTTCTATTCTGAATTATAAAGTAAACATTGTTTTAAAGAGGGTAATAGTGGTCCCATGTATCACTAAAAGAGATGCACTACTACTAATGTTCCAAAAACACGAGTAATTAATAATGCCTAATTTATTTATCTCATCTCAATATGTCACATTCCATCGTTCACTATGATTTTAGCTTGTTCAATGAACTTCAATTTTCTATTGCACTACACTGAGTGTAATCTACTCTTACAACCACAACTAGATGCTGTGCAATTCATAAGTGCCTAATTTCCTTGAAGACGATCATCGATCTAAGTAATATCATATCTTAATGTAAGGCTATAAGGGTGATTTATGAACAGTATTTCTCCTCCATTTGAAGATTCTGTGCAAATATGGAATATAGACAACGCCAGTACCATATCATTAGAATTTTTGTCTAAAGCGAACTTCATAATCACATAAATGATGGACACACACACACACTGTGTGTGTGTGTCCTACATCAGAACATCCACACTCGGTTTGGTGATATTGTGTTAACAACAAATTAATACAATGAAGGTTATTCTAATATAAAATTTAAAACTAAGCTAAAATTTTCATAAATTCTAACAATCTCCTCTCTTAATTTATCATTCACAGGTTAATAAACCCAAATTGTGAAGAAATTAAAAGAAGGTCGCACCGCGTAATTGAAGAGCACCACACTGATACCAGTGAAGAGACCAACAAAGCAAGCAGATACAATCGGCGAGTTGCCTTGTGGGATCAATTCTTTTATAACGGTAGCAACTCCTCCTGCACTCGTTTCATCAGCATATTCATCGGCAGGATCGTCCGGGCCAATCCCGCTCTTGGAATTATTAGAACAAAAACGATAAAATGGGTTTACAATTACAGATTGGCGATGACATTTGAAGCTCGAATGCGAAGAAAAAGAGAGGAAAGAGGTTGATTTGTAATAAGAAAAAGTTGGAGATAATAATGAAGGGTGGGAAGGGTGCAAAACGAGCTTGGAAAGCCGAAAACACATTGAAGCAAATTGGAAGTTCGATTGATAAAAGGAATAGTCTTTTCTTGATCATCAATCAAACCCAATGAGATGTCAATCGCAATTCGCAGTAGGCATGTTGAGAATATCGAGTAGGTGAAGGTACACAACAATGGTGGTGAGTGATGGAGAGAGAGAACTTTTCTTATCCATTCATCAACAAAATGCCGTGGCTTATTCTTGCGCATGATACATCTGTTGGAATTTTACCAGCCACATGTCTTGAGTGCCCTCCTTGGCTAAGCTTAAAAGACCAGTGCATGTTTTTCTAAGCTGATGTAAACACTTCAAATATACTTTATAGTTTGCCCATTTTATAAGATGTACAAATTACTGTACACTTCACAACTTATAATCACTTGTATTTTATATTACAATTAAATCATTTGTACAGAACTATTTTATCTGTAAAAATGCCAGAATATTCACATGGAGGTGGACCCCTTGTGAATAAAATATTATTATAAAAAATGGGGCCCACCCCCATGTGTGTGTGTTTTAACATTTTTATAGATGAAATAGTTCTGTAACAATAGCTACACTCTTTATATTAAGTACTCCCAAGCATGCTATATTCAACTTTTAGAGCCCCTAAAGGGGTTTCCGATTTGTCCCCCAGCCAGGACTTGACTACCCATTATCAGTGTTAACGATTTTTATATCCTGCAAATATACAATCGTAGTAAATAATAAAGTAGATTTATGAGTCCGAATATCGTTCCCACAATAACTACTATATAACAATTGGTTAAATTACTTCAATTCGATTGAAAATATATAGAAAGTGTTTATTTTTCTTTTCGTGATTTTTTATTTAAATGTACTAAAACAATAAAAGTGATTTTTTTTTATATAATGGTTTAAGTATTAGGATTCATTATTTCAACTTAACTATTTACTTAATTACACATCACCATAGAATAAAAATACAAGAAGGAATTAAAGTACATTACTAGATATTAAGCGCTTGTTTGAGCCTCATTTTTTTGCTAAGAATGCAAATTGGAATATTAAATTGATAAAGAATGTGTAGTTGAAAATGGAGAAAATTTTAGATTTGCCTATAATATTATTTTATTGCAAAAATGTATAATTGAAAAGAAGATAGAGAAAAATATATTTTAGAAAGATGAAAAAATATATACATACGTTACGGGGAATAGGGGGCCGCCCCATATACCGTACACGTACAGGGCCATTGCGACCCTGTATGTCAAGCAAAGCCCTTAGAAATATTGGGGATCAAACAAGTCATAAATCTTACATGGTACCGTTAAGTGTCAACGTGTCACTAAGTCTCGTTATTTAATACGTCAAGTTAGCAAATTTGGAGAGTTGGAAATTGAGGATGAAACATATTCAGTTGAGAAAACGTAATGTAATTTTAGTTTTGATCATATTTATGGGCTTGGAATCGTATAACAAACCCACTTTTTTTTTTTTTTCTTTTTTTTTTATAAAAATGAGTT
>CADEPD010001380.1:0-10487 GCA_902829195.1 Fraxinus dipetala | reverse complement strand
TATTTTTGTATTATTTTATAATTTTTTTATTTAGATTTTTTATTTTTTGTGACGCTTACGTCTTGTCTCATAAAAAAAAAATCGCACCAGTACTTAGTTTCGCCTTTTTAAATTTTGCTGGTTGTTGAAGAGGCGGTGCTCACCATTTTCTTCTCAATCCGTTTTCTCTGCAAAATGGTGGAGATAGTCATTTCTGACGATCTCCGTCCTTAAAAATAAACTTTTACACTCAGGTGAATATTAAATTTAATCTAAACCATATATGAAAAATTAATTTCATAATCCACAAAAACAAATCCTATCGAAGATAACGTTGTCGGTGATTGGGTTGTGTGGTGGTCAGCGTCGAGGTGACTATGAGGGTGGTGTGGTTGACTATGCGAACAGAATATTGACTATGAGAATTTTTTCTTTTTCCTCCACTGTTTACACAATGAAAAATGATTTTTTGGCTTTTGTTCTTTAATTTCACATTTCGACTTTTTTTTTTTTTTTTCGGTCAAAGGCCAAAAAGGAAATATGACCGGTCACCTATCATTTCCACTTATTTTCTCTTATTTAAATGTTTCATTGATCATTGAACTCATCGAACTTCATAATGCTTTTCACTGATCACTCAACTTTAAACTTTTGCACTCCATCACTTACCAGACGGATACCCTTTTTCTCCTCGCTTACGTGAATGACGGAATTAATATGTGACATTTAACTCGGTCAATAATTTAAATGAGATGTCAAGGTGGAGGACAAGTCAGAAAATCGTGTCTCACCAGAACACACCTCCATCAAAACGTCCCCAATTGAAACGAAATCAGCAGAAAGAGAAGTTCCCAATTAAAATAACCCTAAGCACCAAATCGACGTCCCCAAATCTGAACGTGAAGTTACGGCTGCCAGAAGAAGTGAAGGCTGTGCACCTTCTCCGACATCGAGCTCGGGCACATGGAGGGACCAAATGAAGTTAATTATGAAACCATTTTGTGATACCATTTTAACGTATTTTAAACTTCCTGAGGTGAGCTTTCTTTCATTTTCCATTTATTGGGGGTTTCTTGATTTGTTTATAGTGATGGAAGATGTGTAGGTGATTTTGTGATGAATAATTCCCTTTGAAGTTGCTTATATTCTACGATTTAGTGCTCTGCTAAAGTGTTGTTAAAATTGAATGCGTATTCTGTTTTAGGCAAAAATATTGTTTTAACATTTGGAGTTAGTTCAGTACATAAGGCAATGGAAATGGACAGTGATAGTGTTTGAGAATGGTTTTTGGCCTGTTTTGCCAGAATTTCAGAAATTGATTGAGGGCTCCCAATTTTTCCAGTTTTTATAGACAATAATCATATTCAATCGCTAACCATGCACATAATCTGTTTGCAAGATTGAAGTCGTCTGCCTTGAAGTCGTCTTCTCACTTCTCTCTCTGCCGTCCACTGCCACCGTTCCACACCTGTATCGATCGTATGTTTCTAGCCTCTAGGTTAATATTACTTCTCTTTTTGCATAGAATAATTTCTTAGATGAAGTGGGCTGAATAGGGAAATTTTATTGAAATTTTTCGATGATTAGATGGAGTTTCATTCTGGGTGGGGATTTGTTTCCCTCATGCTGGCATGTGGCAACTGTAATATTAATCCGCACTCGTTGGCTCAACACACACCAACGCATACAAAAATCAATAATCCATAAGATTTATTGCAACTGGTTTTGGAAGGGGAAGTCTATATGTTGAGTTTCTTACACATGCCCATTTCAAGAAATTCAGTTTTCGAAATAAAAAATAACTTACCCTCAATCCAGCATGATTTTGTTGATAAAAAGAAGGAAAAATGGAAGCCCTTATGTTCTTTGAGTTGTTCAAGAGAGCTGTTTCTTTTTGCACAGATTTTCTTGGTTTTTCTGCTGTTTATTTGTGAGATTCAACCCGTTTCATGTGAGGCTTGGGATGGTGTGATTGTCGAAGAAGCTGATTATCAAGCTGTCCAAGCCTTTAAGCATGAATTGGTTGATCCAAGGGTTTCTTGAGAAGCTGGAATGACAGTGGCTATGGAGCTTGTTCAGGTGGTTGGGTTGGGATCAAATGTGCACAAGGCCAATTAATTGTAATCCAACTTCCATGGAGAGGTTTAGGTGGCAGAATCACAGAAAAAATTGGCCAATTTCAAGCTTTAAGAAAACTTAGCCTCCATGATAATTTCATTGGTGGTTCAATTCCAATTTCTTTGGAATTTTTACCCAATTTAAGAGGGTTCAATTGTTCATAACAGGTTTTCTGGTTCAATTCCAGCTTCACTTGGCTTATGCCCACTTCTTCAAACACTTGATAAAGGATGGCTGTGAATTATTGTTTAATTTTCATTATTGATGCAGTTGTCTATTGTCTAATTGATAGTGTAGTATCCATACATCATCTGGTTGCAGTTGTCTATTCTTGGTGGCAGGCTTAATTAAAATTTATATTCAACATTCAATTGGTTGTTGTGGATGCTATCAAATTTTGATTTCAAGATTGTGAATTGTGATGGTGGAATTTTTAAAGTACTGCATTGTTTCATTTCATAATTTTTGCTCAAGTCCTACTTCTGAGGTAAGCAATAGCACCTTGATTATTTATTAACATATAGGAAATTTTTGAAGCCTTGTCGATTTATATGATTGCGGCTTTGTCGGCTTATATGATTGCTTTGTAGTATTGCACCCTTGTCAAATTATATTGACTTTTATTAGCATTTAATTGAATGATCAATTGTACAGGTGCACGTAGATATTATGTTGAAAACTACAATTTTGGGGGGCCTAATTTATGAAGTTCGTCTCAAATCTCCTAAATCATAGGACTGGCACTGCATGTATACATAGAAAGCATAGAAAAACCCAGATCCGAGTTTTTGTAGAAGAAAGATGAATTCTTGTTCCCCTAATTGATTACCCAAAACGATGGGGCAAAATGAGGGTGTAAGTTTGCGTTTCACTCTCAAGACAAATTTTTTAATTTTGTATTATCTTTTTGAAGTATGGATTTTTCCTGTTTTGACAGATTAATTTTACTGCAGTGTTGTAAGCATCGTTGTAATTCTGCTTGTCTAAGTGTTATAACTTTATTATGTATAAAAAGAATAGAAGGAAAAAAGTTATGGAATGAGACGGCATATGTCATTTAGTTTCCGTAGGCAACTTAAAATGAAAGTACAAGGATTTTCACTAAAGAAGTTTGGCTTCACCAGTTGTGTGTACGTAATTGCAAAATTTATACAAAAATGGCATTGTTATACTGAAGTGGATGGGTTTTGACAGAAACTTGCACTTAAAAGTTAAAGACATTTAACTCAAATTACTCTTGTATTTGTATTAACAGCCCCACAGTCATTCGTATAGAAATAACGAAGTTTGCAAAACTTGTCAGTTAGTATTAAATGCTTACTGCCAGACAATTTTTAGGAAAGGGTTGAATGTTTAACTTTTGAACATTGTGAGATACATATATTCTCTTGCACCCCTGTAAAAAAAATTAAAAAATAAAAAACACTTGAATGAGGCTATCTTTGAATTTTTCAATTCAGATACTATTTAGGTTGCAAGTAAGGTAAATTTTGCCCTATGTCATTTTTGATGTGGTTTATTTGGTTCAAAATTTTGGGTCTGGACAATAGACCTATGCTTTTAGTTTCAGCTACAACTATCAGTCTCTGGTATTATCCTACAATAGAATACTAACTGATTATATTTGGTTACTGATTTTAATAATTTTGTATACTCAGATTGCTGCCAACTTGCAAAAGCAGCCTTTTTCCAAAGTCTCTACCGACCTTCTCGGCTCATTTCCGCTTAAATTCCAATGGTGCGAGCTACGTAGTGGCTTTATCAGATAGCATTGAGCAAAGAAACAGCAAGTTTGGCTTTGAGCATTTATTCAATAAATGCACTAAAACTGTGACTGCCAAATGCCTGCACGCCCTTCTCATCTTCCAAAGTCTCTGCCAACCTTATCGACTCATTTCCGCTTAAATTCCAGTGGTGCGAGCTGCGTAGTGGCTTTATCAGATAGCATTGAGCAAAGAAACAGCAAGTTTGACTTTGAGCATTTATTCAATAAATGCACTAAAACTGTGACTGCCAAATGCCTGCACGCCCTTCTCATTGTGTCAGGGGCGGTCCAGAGTATTTTCATTGCCACCAGGCTTGTTAATAACTATGCATATCTTGGTGATGTTTCGTTGTCTCGTGAAACTTTTGATCAAGTACCGAGAAAAGATGTCTATACTTGGAATTCAATGGTATCATCTTATGTCCGGAACGGCTGTTACCGTGAAGCAGTGAATTGTGTGAATGAAATGTTGTCGACCTCTGATGTTCGGCCTGATTTTTATACTTTCCCTCCTGTGCTGAAAGCTTGTCACACTATACATGATGGAACAAGACTTCATTGCTGGGTTTTCAAAATGGGTTTTCAATGGGATGTGTTTGTAGCTGCTTCTTTGGTGCATATGTACTGCCGTTTTGGCTCTTTTATTATTGCACATAAACTTTTTAAAGACATGCCAACCCGTGATACGGGTTGTTGGAATGCAGTGATTTCTGGGTTTTGTCAAAATGGGAATGCTAATGAGGCTTTGAGTGTCCTGGATGACATGAGATTGGAGGGTGTAGATATGGATGCGGTGACTATTTCCAGTATTCTTCCAATTTGTGCACAAAAGCGTGATATATTACGTGGGATGTTGATCCATTTGTATGTCATAAAACATGGTTTGGAGTTTGATGTGTTTGTTTCCAATGCCTTCATTAATATGTATGCCAAATTCGGTAAATTGGAATGTGCTCAGAGGATCTTCGATCAGATGGTGGTTAGAGATTTGGTGTCGTGGAATTCAGTAATTGCTGCATATGAGCAAAATGATTGCCCACGTGATGCACTGAAGTTCTTTTACGAGATGCTGGGAAATAAGTTTCAGCCTGATCTACTGACGCTGGTCAGTTTAGCTTCCAGTATAGCTCAAACCAGGGACTCATTGTCTGGCAAATCCATCCATGGATTCAGTATTAGAAGATGTTGGATAATGGAAGACGCTGTAATTGGTAATGCAGTTGTTGATATGTATGCTAAAATAGGTGCTCTTGATTCTGCGCGCAAGGTTTTTGAAGTACTTCCTTGCAAAGATACGATCTCATGGAACACAATGATAACAGGTTATGCTCAAAATGGTCTCGCAGATGAGGCGATTGAAGTGTACCGCATGATGAAAGACTGTGAGGACTTCATTCCTAACCAAGGGACGTGGGTTAGCATTCTACCCACTTATGCTCATATTGGGGCCTTGAGAGATGGGATGAGAATTCATGGGCAGGTGTTAAAGGGGGGTATTGACACGGATGTCTTCCTGGGTACCTGTCTCATTGATCTATATGGAAAATGTGGAAGACTGGGTGATGCAATGTTTATGTTCTATGAGGTGCCTAGGGCAAGCCCTGTTCCTTGGAATGCCATAATATCATGTCATGGACTCCATGGACATGGCGAGACTTGTATGCAGCTTTTTAGAGATATGTTGGATGAAGGGGTGATGCCTGATCATGTGACCTTTTTATCATTATTGAGTGCTTGTAGCCATTCTGGTTTGGTTGATCAGGGGAAGTGGTGTTTTGATGTGATGCAGCACAAGTATGGGATGAAACCTACTTTGAAGCACTATGGGTGCATGGTGGACATGTTTGGTAGGGCCGGTCAATTGGATGTGGCGTATAATTTCATTGAGTGTATGCCTTTGAGACCTGATGCTTCTGTATGGGGAGCTCTTCTTGGTGCTTGTAGAACCCATGGAAATGTTGAGTTGGGTAAAAAGGCCTCTGATCGCTTGTTTGAAGTTGATTCAGAAAATGTTGGATACTATGTTTTGATGTCAAATCTTTATGCAAATTTTGGGAGATGGGAGAGGGTGGATGAAGTGAGATCACTAGCTAGGGACAGAGGGCTGAGGAAGACTCCTGGTTGGAGCTCGATTGACCTACACAGTAGAATAGAAGTCTTTTATACGGGCAATCAAACTCATCCTCAGCATGAAGAGATATACAAGGAGTTGGCAATTTTAAATGCCAAAATGAAGAGCCTTGGTTATACTCCGGATTATAACTTTGTATTGCAGGATGTTGAGGATGACGAAAAAGAGAATATCCTCACAAGTCACAGTGAGAGGTTGGCTATTATGTACGGAATTCTGAATACTCCTCCTAGAACTCCCATTCGAATATATAAGAATTTGCGAGTATGCGGCGATTGCCACAATGTGACAAAATTCATTTCAAAGATTATGGAGAGAGAGATCATTGTGCGAGATTCTAACCGCTTTCATAATTTCAAAGATGGAATTTGCTCCTGTGGGGATTATTGGTGACTCATAGACTGCCATTTCTTGATTAAGAAAAAGTGACTGTCCATGATGATGTCTTTTCCTTCAGGTGCTGCGGTAATGAAATCAATCCTGAATTGTAGTTTTGTTTTCCTCGAGTCATACCTCTCTCCATGCTTTTGGTTACGTGCTTAATACGAGGCATTTCCTTAAAATACTTTGGTTTTAATGACTTGGGGTCTGTCTGGTTGCACTTAAAATTGCAATTTCAACCATTGCCAAGTAAAATTTGGATCGTTGCTTTTCACAAATTTCCAAGTTAATCTGACATGGCAGCCGCAATAGTGGACCATTTTATGACAGATTGATGTGTTTTCCCTTAATATTTAAATCATTTTGCATGACATATGGGCTTCTTCGGTAGTTCATTTTTACAATGTCAGAAATTGCTGCCAAAGTGAGCTCCATTCTGCAGTAAAGAAACGGTCACTTAATTGCTGAAAATTGGGAAGAAAGCGCTCCCAGACAGGCGCTTAATATATTCCGAGGAAATTCCTAGTTCTAGTTATAGCTATATTCAATTCTTATCTTTCTTGATCTTGTTGTTCTTAAAACTTTTATGGCGATTATCTTACCTTTGTTCTTTTACTTGTACGACAATTTAGCCACGACAATCTTTGCTTTGCATTTAAGACTTTGACTTGTTTGTCCTTTTGAGTTCTGATCTGCAAGATTTAGAAAGATTATATACCAAGCTTTATCTTCTGCTGGGATTCGCTCACTTAACTGGAATGTTAGTTTTTGTTGTGGTTAATATTTTCAAGAATTGAAAATTGAAATTTTTATTTAATTCCGTTTACAATGAACTAAAGTTTTGCTGCTTATGTTTGGGGGAAGTGTTTAGTAGTTTTTGTAAAAGTAAAAGTCTCGTATCATAATATACTTCAAATGATTAGAACTGTCATGATCTGGATTTTTGTATCAAATTATCAGTATGTTCTATTACTATTGTTACAAGACTCTTTCATCTCATTTTCAGTCAAAACTAGATTAGATTTCCGGTTTTGCTTAGACTGAATATGTAGGCTGAAAGTGTTTCAGGACAGATGTAATATGCACCATTATTGTGGTGCTCAGTCGGCAAAGTCGATTAATTGCACGGAGCCTTAGAATGGTATGCAATGGGATTTGACGGTTGGGACTTGGTCCGTTAAGGTGAAATAAAAAATAAATAGTCTCTTAGTCGAGAAAGAGAGTTGTGGCTCTAACTCAACACCATCAATCAACCCTGCTTTATTATGAAACTGAATTTGCCACAATATAATAGATTTTATAGTTTATTGTCATCATTTATATCTTTAAATGACTGGATCCGAGTTTTTTTTTTGTCTTTTAGATAGTCTAGTTTGTAAGCTAAATTCAACAGTGGTTTTAGATATCTAACGAATCTTTCTGTTCATTTAACAAATTAGACTTGCTGAAATTTGTCCATGGTTTCGCGAGTGTTTTTTTATTTTTGCTCCAGAGATCATCTTGCTAAATATGCTCAAGTTTACTCATCGAAGTTCATTCTAGGTTACTGCTCGATGTACACATTCATGCAGACGCTTGTGATTCCCAGGACAATTTTCATGTCCTTACTAGCTGGAGCTCCCTTTGGTGTCAAAGGCATTTTCTTGGTTCTCTTTAATGCCACAGCTGGCGCATCGTGCTGCTTCTATCTAAACGTATTGGCAAGCCTATCGTTAACTGGTTGTGGCCAGTGAGATTGAGATTTTTTCAGGCTGAGGTACCTTCATTTATTCTATTTTTCTTTCTCATTTGGTAATATTTTGAAACTGCAGGTTGCTTCATTCATAGATGGACGTCTTATCTTTGGCACTTCACCTGTTTCAGATAGCAAAGCGGAGAGAGAAGTTGCTCAATTACATGCTCTTTTTGAGAGTTACCCCCGACGTTACCAAACCTATTTATCAATCTGGCATCACCTATTGTGGATGTACCATTTCATATTTTCTTTCTGGCAACTGTTATTGGTCTTATTCCAGCCTCCTACATTACAGTAAAGGTAAGACCCTTACACTTCATTCTCGAGTTTTTTAGTATTTTTTTTCTTTCTGGATGTTGGTATTGCAGAAGGCAGAATTAGAGTCAGACATGTTCATCCATGCGATACTGTATGTTGCTACTGTTTTTGTTTCAGGCTGGGAGATCTGAAATCAGTCAAAGATCTATATGATGTCAAGACCTTGGCCTTGCTTTTCCTCATTGGGTTTCTTTTATTAGTCCCAACCCGTTTGAAGAGGAAACGAATATACGAATAGGGATGTCGTGAGCTTCCACATATATTTTTGGAGACGGAGCACAAGATGATTTATCTTCTAACTGTACTTGCATTTTATTACCAGGACCATTGAGGGTGCAAGACCTTGTTTCTACACTGCTGCCGTGTGCCCAAAAGGAATTTACTTTTGCTTGTGGAACATGGGTTTGATCGATTTCTCTACTATAGCTCAAATGCAGAAACTCGCTGTTTATTCAAATTTATGTATGTTTATTAGGTCACATCCTTACCTGGGTTTTATCACGCGACAGAAGTCTTGGGTAGTGATGATACATGGGATGTTATGTATCAAACAATCATGTAAATTATAGAATTTGATTCAAATATCAGTATAGCATCACATAAAAGTTATTTTAGTGATATAACATGAGATCTCCTTAATGGCGATGTACCACATTGTGAAAGCTCATACATACCCCTTTGCTGTTGGAAAAATATGAGAAGTTGCTTTAGTACTTGGTGGTTCTCTACAATGCTTGAATATGAGTCTAGTTTTAATGAGTGCACAATTAATTTTCCGGCTGATTCCCTCATTGGTCTAGAATTGTTTATAAATTAAGGGTACGTTTCACGAGGCTTTTTCTTCGTTTTCTTAGGGCATCTTCCTCTTTTAGCGAGACCAAACACTTCCGAAAAAATACTCAAAAGCAGTTTTCTTTGTCAAACATGCCCGAAATTATATTATGCTGTATGATTTTTAAAGCCCTGTTTTCAGGGTTTAAAGTTAAGCCAAGAATAAGTGGGGGTGTTTTTTAACTATCCTCAAATTGAGTAGAGGGAAAGGGAAGGAATTGTCTTGAATAAATAACAAGGCGTTGGAGTTTTGGGCATGTGTAACGCTGAATATTTATGCAATTGTAGGATTGCCATTTCTATTGTTGGCTTAAGTCGACAATTATGGTTTCGATGCCAAGCTGAGGTGGCTTCTTGCTTAGATTTAAAGGTTGTGATATTAGATTATATCAATAATTATCTACGACGGTCAATAAGGTGAAGGTATTTTTAAATACTTCAACATACTCTTTATATTTAACATTTAATTTTAATATTTTCAGAAAAAATATTATTTTTTCCTATATTTTATTTTTACTAGCTTTCCTCTGTATTATCATTTTTTTTTTTTTACATTGAAAATTGAAATATTCTAAATGCATTTAATTATAGAAAGTGAATTTGACTTTTTAAGTTAAAATATTAATTTAAAGAGTGTTTTGAAATATAATTTTAAGGATTGATTCTTTGGAATAGAAAGCGTAAAACTTTGAATCCCATCTTAATACAACTGCTGCCCCGGAGACGTCTCTGGCACAAATATGCTCAGCAATATATTTGTATTAAAAAACAATCAAACAAACCGCTTCAACGGGTAACTTGCTTGGGCAATTTTGTTCATTGAAGTTAAATGGTGATAAGAAAAATCTTGGTACTACCAGTCATGATGGGCCGGGTAACATCACTGGAACCAAGACATGCCCACTTGAATTTTTATCGGAACAAATTGATGGTATGATTGCGAAGATACTGTGTGAGTTTTAGTGGTTCTCCTAACTCTATTTGGACTAGTGTTATTTGTGACATTTGTATTGTTGATTATTATTTCACCTAGCTGCTTAGATGTCCTTCACCTATTGGTAGCATGGTTGTCTCACGGATTGTGCTAGTTTAGATTTAATTGTGACCGTTGGATGGAGATCTACGGTTGAGATTTATTCTTGGGTGAGATATTTTCTTTGGTTTTGACCTTTGGTCTTAAGTTGTTCTTCTTGGGGGTCTCTCTTGTTTTTCTCTCACTGTTGGTCTGT
>CADEPD010001375.1:0-14215 GCA_902829195.1 Fraxinus dipetala | reverse complement strand
TTTTTTTTTTTTTTTCTTTTCAGATTCTGGGCCCAATATTTCCTGGTCAAGAGTTTCCTCTTCCTCTTCATTTGGCTGAATCAGGACGCATAAGATGGCGTCCTCTCGGTGACACGTATCTATGGAGTGAAGCTTATAACATGTCAAGTATTGTTTCGCGTGAAAGCAGGATCAGCTTTTTGCGTTCCTTTGTTTGTTATCCTTCTCATCCAAGCAGTGATGCATTTCGCTGCTGCATTTCTGTGCGTGATCAGTGCTTACCTTCTACTGCTATGTTAAAGAAAGTTTTGTCCCCATTTGATGTTGACATTGGGAAACATTCTTATAAAAGTAATGATGAATTCTCAAATAAGCTGGAGAGGCCAAAGGATAGGTTTCTACACCAACTAACTTTAACTAGTCCGCTTGTGTTCAAAAACTATCTCCCAGAGGCAATATGTTTGACGTTAGAAAATGCTGGTGTTACGCGTACTGCCTTTCTTTCAGAGGTTGGTAGCTAGTTACTCTGACTAGGTCCAATTTCCATGGTTTAAATTGTGTCACTTTATAAATCAATCTGCTTTTTATTCCTCTTTGGACTACAGTTTGTGTTTCTATTTTCAGGTTGAAACTTCTCTCTTTCATGTTGATTCCTCGCACGACCTGGCTGTAACTTTCCAATTGCGAGGATTTAAGCCTTCAATAATGAAGTTTCCACGTGCTGAAACATTTAGTGCAATGGCAAAATTCAGTGGGACAAGATTCTCCGTGTCTGAAGTGATTAAGTTTGATCCTGAATTATTGGATGGTATTTGTAATTGCTAGTGTTGCATATTTGAGCTGTTGCGTGTTAATAATTTGTCTAAAAGTAATCGACATGTTATAAATTGGTCCAGGTCCTTTATTTATTACCATGGAAAAAGTAATGGATGCATTTTCTGGAGCTCGTGAAATACACATATCTGCTCCATTTTTATTGTATAATTGCACGGGGTTTTCTCTTCGTCTCTTGAGCTCTATCAATGAAATGAAAGGTTATAGCTGCATCATTCCTTCATGCTATAGTATAGACGAGGAAAACCTACTTTTTGAAAGGAAAGATGGTCTTGGTTTTCTATGTTCGAATCTGGATATGCCTTCCACTGCAGGTAATACTTGAAGAGTAACTTCCACAAGAATTTACTTTTGCCATAAAATTTTATTTTTTTAAAGTTTTTTTGGCAGACCTTTGAATTCATTTGGTATTTTTCCTAGGTTCAACCAGTGAAACAAATCTGAATTCTCCTGATTTATTGGAAACTGATAGTAAAAAGGTTGGCGCTTGCTTGTTTTCTCCTGATCCAAATTCATTTTCTGGTGACATTATGGTCAGGCTAAGTAGGTACCTGCCTTCTGTCTTGGAAAGCTATTCCAAGCAATCTTGGTCTTCCCCATTTTCTCTTGTCCCACCAACTGGTTCAATTAGTGTTCTTATTCCTCAACCATCCATGACTTCTGGGTATTTAGTATCTGTTTCTGCTGTGGCTGCACCATTTTCTGGAGAGACAAAAATCATCACCTTCCAGCACAGGTACATTCTTAACAACCTCACTTTTAGTTAATTATCAAATTAGCCTATTTATCAATTTATTTCATATCGTTTAAATCCTTGCTTCTTATAGTAGTATCCATATTTTAAATTTCAGGTACGTGATAAGTAACGCATGCACCAAAAAATTGTGTTATAAGCAGAAGGGAACTGCTTTTGCTGTTTCACTGGGAGCTGGACGGCATTCCCATATTCAGTGGATTGATACAACAAGGTTTGCTTCTTTTTGTCGTTACTAGAAGACAGCTTGATTTTGCCTTATCATGCCACCTAGCACCTTAAGGAATTGTAAGACCTTACTAATTCTTTGGCACATCCCAGTTGCTGAGATTATGATTTTGCATTTTAAAGTTATTTTCGTTGCTGTAATTACCAAGGATTGTTAATTTGTTAAGTTGAAGTGTTCGACATGAGGTCTGCAGTGCATAGATATGCATATACATAAATTGAACCCTTTAGAATTCTGTATTGGATTCCTTAAATTTGAAAATGACAATTCAAATAGGAAACAGTGCATGTCAATGATGGTTGAAAAATGGCAATCTGTTATAAAGCAAATAATAGGATTGTTTGATTTTAATGTTCCTTTAGCTTTAAACTTCCCTCTTTAATATACCACTTTCTATTTCTGATTCATAATTTCCAGGGAATTATTGATTTCTGTTCGTTTTGATGAACCTGGATGGGAGTGGTCAGGATGCTTCTTGCCGGAGCATCTAGGTGATACTCAAATTAAAATGAGAAATTATATCTCAGGTGCAATCAATATGATACGTGTGGAAGTGCAGAGTGCTGATATTTCCATCAGAGAAGAAAAGATTGTTGGAAGCCCCCATGGGAACTCTGGGACAAACTTGATTCTTTTATCCGATGATGATACAGGCTTTATGCCATACAGAATTGACAACATGTCTAGGGAGGTGAGTAGATGCTTGAATTGTGCTTAGCATATCATTTTTGAGTAAAAGGAAGACTGTTCTCACAGCTTATGCTTTCCAGAGGTAGTTCAACATGGTATCAAAGCCAGCAAAGATACTAGGTTGAAGTCTTGGCCCCCACCCATTTATAAAAATTGTTCACTTGTTTGACCTTTTATCATAACCCATCTTGAACAAAATTTAAATTGATAAATTTGTCCTATTTCTTACAACTAAAGCTTTTAGATGAGGTAGTTCAACAAAGATAGTAATTGAATATTACTACATTAATTATTATGTTTCCATCAGTGCATCACCAAAAGATTGTACTCTGAACGAGTTTTTGACTCGTGAATATTCCTGGCTAATGTAGCACTCCAAAAAGTTATCCTTCCCATTATTTAGTTGTTTGGCAACTGAGCTCAGGGCAACTTGATTATCTTTCTCGGGAAAAAATGCAAGCCATTCTTAACAAGCTTTTGATGGAAACTGTATAAGATTGCCCAATTACAGAGATTTGGCAAATCTATATTTTTGGATTGTCTGTAGCTGGTAGAATCAATTAGTCATTGCATATATTAGGACAGTCTTTATTTGTGCCATTATTTCTGCGTATTTTTAGGAATAGAATAGTTGAATTTGATGTACAAAAAGAACCAAGAGAACGTTTCTGCAATTGCATACGAACGTCTGAAAAAGCACAGCTTGATTTATCAGATTTCTCAAGGTCATTGGGGAAGTATTGTTTGTTTCAGCTATGTAACTATTGTTTCTTGCTGCTATAAAAACTTGGGATATCCAATTTTACTGTGCCAAGTTTAAAATGTCAATCACAATTTTTCGGATTGACTTTATTGATGTTTGGGTAGTGGATGTATTACAATTATTGTTCTCTCTTTGACACATTGTAGAGGTTGCGAATTTACCAGCCAAGATGCGAATCTTTTGAAACATTGGTTCAATCTTACACTTCTGCCCCTTATGCTTGGGATGAACCCTGCTATCCACATCGTCTCACGGTTGAGGTATTATTTACTAATTTCAATGTTTCAAAAATTAGTCAGCAACAGATATATATAAATATTTTTTAAAATTTTGTCAGGTACCTGGTGAACGTGTTTTAGGATCATATGCTCTTGATGACATAAAATTTCAGTCATTTGTGTACTTACCTGCAACTTCGGAGGTACTATTATTATATGCTTTAGAATAAGAAATAAACATACTAATAATTTGGCTATGCTAAGGTAGCATGCAGTAAATTGCACAATAATAGATTAAGATGGTGTGTACACATCCAAAGGCCTATATGTGAATCCGTTAGGGAATGTGATTGGACACTTAGATGAAGAGGGCAACCTAAAATTTCATGGAATGAGATGTTTTTAAATCTATTTAAGCTTTTGTTATGTAACCATTATATGGTCCTTGACAGAGCAGTGGAGGAAAAATGTCCTCATTTTACAAGGCTTTTGTGAATTGAGTTGAGAGAGAAATACTTCTTGATTGCCTTTTCATAAACTATGAAGTTATAAAAATGTGCTTTGGACTTGAGTTTGTCTTATAGTTGATGATGCCAAGATAAAATGCATTGTGTGTCTGATGAGACAAGTGAAAATTACTGATTTTCAGAAAACAGAAAAGTTAAGGCATTTGGAAAAGATGATAAGAAAGTGAAGTCGCAAGAGAATAATGAGCATGTCATTTGACTCATTTCCCTGTGTGTCCTTTTCCTATTAACATTAGGCAAACTGCAATAACAATATAACGAGTAATTGGGCTAAATGATTTTATTCCATATATTCAGTCATGTATATACAAGTACAATCCTATTCAGAATAGGAAAACCATATAATGCTATATATTGTTCATGTGTGTTACAAATTTAAAGATGAATTATTTTATATGGCGTAGAATTAAAGTTGTAATTCTATGATAGATGGTTGCTAGTAATTTATCCTGCCATTACTATATTGCTCCCTAAAGGCATAATCATTTGGATTTGTTAGCCCTGTGCTTTAGCTTTATGTATACAGTAACATGGCATCACAGTGTAATTAATTTTCCATGCAGCCACTTTCTTCTATATGGTTCACAAGTTTCGTTTTCTTTGTTGCAAGTTGAAATATGTCCTCTGTTATTCTGACGAATTCTGCCTTCTTTTTTCAGAAGCCTGAAAGAAATTTGCTCATTTCAGTCCATTCTGAAGGAGCTATTAAGGTTCCTTATATACTTTAAATAGAGTGGATGTATGCTTACTTTACATTTTGGTCGTAGTGAAATCTTTCTTTCATTCAGGTTCTTAGTATCGTTGATTCAAGTTACCATGTATTGAATGATTTGAAGAGTCTGCATGTTCCTCAGCTGAAAGATAAAAGAAAACCGATTCAGAAGTATGAAACTTCTGTTCGTTACAAGGAAAGGATATCAATTGACATACCCTTTCTTGGAATCTCTTTGATGAATTCTCATCCTGAGGTATATTTTGTTATTGTAGAAAGTATTACATTTGGAAGGGTAATAGACATAGTTGGTCACCCAACTGATTTCATTTCCTCAATTTTCCCATTCTGTCACTAGCTTAACAGATTTTATGATGTGGCATACAGTTTCACTTATGTGGCATTTTCAGCATTGGTATTGCATACTTGGTATGCCACATTGGCAAATTTACACTTTTTTATAAAGTGCATTCTGAAACACATCGGCCAAAATCAGAAATGCACATCATAAAATCTGTTATATATGTTAACAGTAGCTAATGGAATGGTCAAATTGAAATGAAATTAGTTCATTTTATGAAACTCAAATATTTGAAGTTTGGCACTAAAATAGTAAGTTGGGCGCCGAATTGTCAATTTTATCCACATTTGTAACTATTATAGGCTAGTCATTGGTCACATTCCACAATCATTGTTAATTGTAGCGCCTGTTTATGTTTTGTAGGAGTTACTCTTTGCATGTGCCAAGAACATGAAAGTTAATTTTGTACAGAGCTTGGATCAACAACAGTTTAACTTACAAGTTGCATCCTTGCAAATTGATAATCAGTTGAATATTACTCCATACCCTGTAATCCTCTCTTTTGACCATGGAAACAAGGGCAATCTGGTCAACCAGGTGAAGTATAAAGAGGATAGTACAAAAATGGCGAGTGGAAGTATGCCCCAAATTGCTTATCATGAACCAGTGTTCTCCTTAGCTGTTGCAAAGTGGAGGAACAAAGATACATTGGTTTCATTTGAACATATAAGCCTCAGGTTTGTATTTGTTCATCAAGCATACATCTGGAATTCATTTTCCCTTTCACCACTTGCCATATTACTTTTCTTTTTTCATTATATTTTTCTTTTTCCTTCTTTTTTGTAAAAATAAAAAATAAATTCAAACAACCATAAGGGTGGAGTATTTATTAAAACAGAGAAGAAATAGAACTTGATGTATTGCTGTTTTCTGCAGAATTGCAGATTTTTATCTCGAGATCGAGCAAGAAGTAGTATTGAGATTGTTTGACTTCTTTAAAACCTTATCTTCGAGGTTGGAGAGCAGAATTTTCCAGCACGTGGGCTCCACACAGCATCAACTGTTTCCTGATTTTGAATTTTCTAGGAATGCCCCTGTAAATGTTGGAAAACATGTGTATTCCACTAACATTACAATGCTTAATCAAGACTACAAAAGAAGTTGTTTGCTACCTAAAATGGTCCCAACTGGAGCTCCATGGCAGCAAATTCACCTTCTTGCCAGAAAGCAGAAGAAGATATACGTCGAATCATTTGATATGGCACCAATTAAGTTCACATTGAGGTTAGTAGTGGTTCTCGAGAAGATATACAGCTGTTTGCTACCAGTTGTCTCATTTTTCTTTCTTACCAATTGCCCTTTTACACCCATGATATATTACCTCTGAAAATGCTTTATTAATTTCTTCTTTCAGCTTTTCCAGCAGTCCGTGGATGCTTAGAAATGGGGTTCTTACATCAGGAGAATCTCTTATCCATGTATGTCCAAACTTCATGAGATAGATAATAATTCTGCAAACATGTTACTGAATTTAAATTTGATCTTCAACAAGACAAAGATTTCATCTCATTCACAGAACAAAATTTATTGAATATTGACTTTCATTGTTAATATAGCTGTAGTAACTGTTGTCGTGTGTTGCTTATTATTTTCGAATTACTCAGAACGTTACTTTGTGTAGAGAGGTCTTATGGCTCTTGCTGATGTTGAGGGGGCAAAAATTCATCTTAATCAACTTATCCTTTCACACCAGCTAGCTAGCTGGGAATCCATCCAAGAGATTCTTATTAGCCATTACACTCGGCAGTTTCTACATGAGATGTACAAGGTAACCTTTCTTGGCCCAACTTTGGCAAAATATTTAGAGAGCTCCTTTTTGGATGAAATTACGTGCAGTGTGTTCCTTTTCAACAACTACTTGGTTGCTGTATTCAATACCATAGTTATCATTGAATTGGACTCAATACTTTGCAGGTTTTTGGTTCTGCTGGCGTTATAGGAAATCCTATGGGATTTGCGAGGAGTCTAGGTCTCGGCATCAAAGATTTCCTATCACTTCCTATCTGGAATGTTTTTCAGGTATATTAACCTTAACTGAGATCCATTTTCTTGTTAATTGTGACTATTTAAACCAATAATTGCTTTTCCAGAGTCCTTCTGGACTTGTTACTGGTGTAGCACAAGGTACCACGAGTCTTCTGAGCAACACAGTATATGCCATAAGTGATGCTACAAGTCAATTCAGCAAAGCTGCACATAAGGTACTTTTGGATCCATTAACACTTGAAATGTGGCTCATCTCGACTCAACTTTAATTAGTCTCCACTTGCAGGGTATTGTTGCATTTACATTTGATGACCAGACCGGGACGAAGATAGAAAAGCAGCAAAAGGGAATGTCTTCACATAGTAAAGGCGTCATAAATGAATTCTTAGAGGTACTTTTATTATCTTTTTTGTACCATTAGAAATTTGTGAACACGTGTGGCATCAGGTATGTTTGGAATAGACACTATTGGGAGGATTAAACAAGTTAACATCTTGTTTGTTCTCCTGTGTAATGCTTGTCTAGTTCTATGTACCAAATGTGCCCTTGGGGAAATATCAATTGTAGTGTAGTCTTATTATATTTGGATTCTTTTGCTTAAATCTAAGTATGTATATATCTCTTCCTTACATGAAGTCACGGGTCAATCCCGTGGCCACAAATAAGTTCTGAAACTTTCTTGTTTCATCCAGGGACTTACCGGTGTTCTCCAATCGCCTATTAAAGGGGCTGAAAAGCATGGCCTTCCCGGATTGTTGTCAGGTATGTTCTTCAAAGTACCGTTCTAGAAACTCTCCATAATTAACTTACATGTTTGGAGGATTGGATTGAACTGACATCGTTAACAAATAAAATTCTAAAATATTTCATATTACTGCATCCAGTCCTATCCAGTACTCCTTTAACAGTATGTAATAAAGGTGTTTTCATTCCTTCACTTTTTGGTACATCACATCCCTATCGCCCATTCTTTTCCCTCAGGCATAGCTGTAGGTGTAACAGGACTCGTGGCAAGGCCAGCAGCCAGTATTCTTGAAGTCACCGGAAAAACTGCACAAAGTATCAGAAATCGTAGTAGGCTCCACCAGATGGGACATCATCACTTGAGGGTCCGTTTACCAAGGCCTCTAAGGAGAGAATTTCCCCTAAGGCCTTACTCTTGGGAGGAAGCAGTTGCCTCATCTGTATTTACTGAGGCCGACATGAAGCTTCAGGATGAGACCTTGGTCATGTGCAAGGCACTTAACCCTGGTGGTAAATTCGTAATTATCACCAAAAGACTTGTCTTAGTTGTTAGTTGCTCAAGTTTGAAAGATTTGGGTAAACCTGAGTTTGAAGGGGTTCCTGCAGATCCAAAGTGGGTGATAGAATCAGAAATCGGGTTGGAGAGTGTCATTCATGCCGACAGTGATAAAGAGGTGGTACATATTGTTGGAAGCAGTTCAGATACAACCACCAGACACAACCAACACAATCAGAAAAGAGCAAAGGGAAAGCAGTGGAATATTTTGCATACTCTCCCTCTTTTACAGACTAATTTGGTACTTACATGCCAAGCAGCAGCACAGGAGTTTCTTGAAGTACTTTTGTCTACAATTGAGAAGGAAAAGGAACGAGGATGGGGCTTTGTGTATGTTTTGCATCAGAGCAATATTAAGTAGCTTTTATAAGAAGAAACCAACATAATTTATCCTGCAAATGACGAAATCATCACAAGTTTTGGTTGTGTATACAGTCTTTTCATAGCTATGTGATTTGGTCCTTCACCATTGCCACGGCGTTCACACTTTCATGGCTTGTTTGGTAGGATGGACTAGATACGACTCGACAGTATTTATTAACAATGAAAAAGAAACTACATCTGTGTTCATTGGATTGCTTAGTCCTATACAATGATGTGTATCAGACATGTGCTCAGTTTTGTACGTGTAATCTATTTATGCAATGTATGAAAGCTACTATCTTGTACTGATTACCTAAGAGGTACAATGAATAATATTAGAGTTATGTTTACAGCATTTGCTGTCAAGTGATCATATTCAGTAAGCGAAAACTTGTGCATTTTTTTTTTTTTTAAGAAAACACCATAACAGCCTCGGTGTTTAGGCTCCACCAGATCTGGACAGAGGGGTTAGGTTTTTCCCTAACCATGGTGTATAAAAATAGAAATGCATTATGCATAAAAATGAGGGGCTTAAATCTAACCTCGAGGCCACAAAATGTAATTTTAAAGCAGTGAATGAGGAGGTATTATCTCCTATACAAACATAATCTACTAAGCAAAAAAGCTTATTAGATTTAAGAGGACAATATTCCAAATAGCACCGCTGCTCCCATCCCTCAACAGCTAGAGAGTCGACTACCTGATTTCCTTAGAGAAATATATGAGAAATCGTAGCATGATTGAAAGAAACCAGATGTCTGATATGTCTGAGAATTGCTTGGATGGACCATGGTCCTCCACCATCGCAGTAGAAGAATTTGCATCTATCCATAAACTCAAAGTCCAAATCGATACGAAATAAGGACACCATCAAAAATAGCTCGTAGCTTCGTCTCAAGAATCTGACAGCTGTTGTGGGAAGAAAAGAAGGCTCGGATACATCGTCCATCATGATACCCCCATCATTTGCAAAATCTTCCTTGACGCATTCATTGGTGTTGATCTTGTAGGATCCCATCGGTGAAGCATGCCAGGAAACCAAAATAAGAAAGGCAGTGGTTGGGTGAGAGAAATCCCAAACAAAGGTGCAATATCTAATCCCCTAGCCAATGCAATAATAATATCTAACAATACAGTTTTGGACATTTGAAACCTCATAATTCTATTTCTCTGTTCAACTCGAGTACGTTCCACCTAGGTGAGTATTCGTCACCATGGCCAACTCGCACGATTATTTTACAACAGCCATAGTTCATCAATGGAAAAAGGAGTTTGATAGACTTGGGAAGAGGGAGGCAGACCGGTATAAAGATACGGCCAGTGCCACAGGTGGAGGAAATTTAAGGCCCTATTTACTTGAGCTAAAAATCAGATTTTTAGTAAAATTTGATAAAAATTAATGAAATGCGCAGTTGAAAATTTGGTAAAAGTTGTGAATTTCACAAAATATGTGGTTGAAAATGATTTTAAATAAAAACGTGCATTAGAAAATGGAGGTCAACAGGGCTAAATCGTTGGAAGAGATTAATAGAATGTCAGATTGGGAGGACCGATATTGGAAGCGTGGCTCATGAGCGGAGTGGCTTAAAGAGGGTGACAGAAACACCCATTACTTCCACCTACGTGCATCCTGTGAGTGTGTATACTCCATGAGGCGGAAGTGCAATGGTCACAAGGATTGTCAAAACCTCCACCGGCGATGCAAAAGACTCCCGGAAACACGATCAATCGATTTCCGTTGTCTCTATGTTAGCTAATTCCGTCGTCTCTAGCTGCGCCAAGTAATTAATTAATACTTTAATATTGTAGAATTTTAAATTTGATTTCTTCATCCAGATTAGTGCTTCTTTTTTTCTTTTTCCTTTTTTTTTCATTTCTAAACAAATTTGAATGATTTTCAGGATCCTAGGTGTATCTACTCATGAGTTGCAGCATAATTTTGATTTGGAGCTTCCTGATAATCTCAAGAATGCTCCAACCTATGCCGGGTACTTTGTGAATTCTGCTCAAATAAAGCAGTGCGTCTGGCAATTCCACTTCTAATTATCTGGGAGACAAGGAGTTTCACCGCCTGACGTTTGATATGATGCTTGCATGGGAGGCCCCTGGTGCTGATAGTGAACTGCTAGACAATGTAAGACGGAACTGGTCCTTTTTCTTAAAATTCAGTTTCGCACAAAACTTACATGAATTTAAATTCCAAAAAACCCAAATACCATATTGCTATGGAGAAATAACTCATTTAAGACGCAACATATGGTTCACTTTTTATAGCATATGTACATAGACAAACAGATCACCTCTGAGTAGAGGTCTGTGGCACTGGGTAAGTCATAGGAACCATGTTCACTGGAGCACCAGTAACCACTTGTCCAGGAATACCATATGCAATGTTTGCTGGTGCTGAAACATTGACCGGCCCATTCACCGGCGTGCCAACAGCAGAAACAAGGGGCCCTCCTATCGGTTTTCCAATAGTGGGTGCCCCATACATGCCAACTCGTGGACCAGCTGGGGTTTGAGGTGGTGATCTGTTAGATTTGACAGACGAACCTCCTGCAGGCGAGCCATTAGTTTGACCATTGATTGGATTCTGGGGCACTGAAAGATCAACAGTGTTGACATTGGTGATGTCATGAATGCTTGATCGCCTCCCATCTTTGTTCATTGAGTTCAAACGATTGTAATACTTCTGAGCATGGCTTGCAACTTGTGTAGGAGTTCTCGTTACAACCAAGTTCCGGGAAATGCTTCTCCAATCGCCTTTTCCATATTTATCCAAGCCAATAAGAAACTGTCTGTTCAGAAATAAATGTAGCAATTGATTAAATACTAACAAATATTACATTCAGGATGGAGCCGAGAGTAACATTCAAGCAAATACTGGCACGAGAAAGTAAAACATCTATGGCTTGCTCCATTAGGCATATTGTGTAGTATTGGAAAATATTAAAGGAAAAAGAAACTAAAATATTGTCCACGGTACTGTATATTACTATGTTCATATTAGGCAGAATGCTATCAAGATTGTCCTTCAAGTATAGAAAGGACTACCAAAAAAATAAATCTGAACAATATTCTTAACAATTTGCATCTAATTTCTCCAAGTATTCGAATCCTTTTTACTGTTTAGCATGCAAAATTCTGTTGGCTCTTAAAATGTAAACAAAAACGTAATAATGCCAGGAGAGATAACAAACACGGAATCGAAACATTTAATGATGTTGAATAAACCAAATTTACATTCAAGAACCTTAGGTAACAAGTGGGCAGAATCGGATTCTTAACCTATAGCTTGAAATACGACAGGTCATTTTTCCATTTCCTTTTAATTTCATATCAATGCAAACTTAGTTTAAGTGGCCATTGTGAAACCCATGCCCTCAGAGAAGCAAAGAAAAAGGAACATCTCCAAGATAGCATGTTTGGCTGGTTTTAAGCACAGCCAAGCCAAACACCCTCTTGGTCAGTATCAAACAACATAATGGACAAAAATTGGGTATGAGAAAAGCGCAGCAAATAGTTCACTTATTTCATATTAGCCAGAGCTAGAAATTTGCGTGCAACAAAATATTAGCATCAATTTCTTGGCAAGTTAGCTTCAAACTTAAATGAACCAATCGTCGAGCATTATTATCTGCTAACCCATATTCCATAACCGCCATAAGTCCCTGAAAATTCAACTCTAAGCATATAAATGATAGAAGCTAAAGTCACATATTGAATTTAGATCAAGAAATGTGATAAATTGGCTTATAAAACAGGGGAGGAAAAAAAATCTTTGATGTATCAAATTTTCATGGAGAACAGCTAACTATTATTTGCACATTCTGAAGATCGAGTTATGTAGATGTAGCATGTGAATAGCAAAGATATCAGTGTTCTCCCTCATTATAATTGTTTTCCTACTGCTCATTGCGCATTAAGATGATAACTGCATCTTTCAACAGAAACAAAAAATGCTGATCCAACTCAAAGCTTCAGATTTTAGCATTATTACAACCAAAACATGTACAGAGACCAGATGAAGGTCTTGAATCAATCTTAGTACAGTTTTCTACAAAACTGGTAACTCGTTCATTGAAGCAAGCAGGACAAGACAAAATCCAGAAGCTATAGAAGACATAACTGTGGACTGTTCTTTACAGGAAATAAGATGGAAATAACATTGCAAGAAACAAGTTTTTAGGACACTAAAGATTTCTCATCCAAGGACTACATCCAGACAACATTGTTTGAACCATGTTCATATCAGTTGAGAATATTTGAACTCTATGCTTCACAGAAGATATATATTGTCATCTAATATTAAGGATCTGGAAGGAGTATGACATCAGCAACTCCAAGAAAAATCAAGTTGAAGTGCTATTCAAAGAACTAATGGTTGGAGATGGCAGTATTGACCAACTAACCATGCAGTGCAGACATATACTTAAGAACTCGAGGTTTAGTGATCAAATAACAAGAAAGATATGAAAAAGGAAAAAAGAAGAAAAGATATTGCTAAATTTTCAACAAAGCCAGCCAGCCTCCAAGCAATTGTGTTAACATTAAATTATTATGATAACATTGAAATTTCCATAATCAAGATTTGCATACTCCATGCATGATTCTAAGTAAAGCAAATTTTCGGTGTGAAATATACACGAGGAGAATGATACTTCACCTGTGTTCATCTTCGGTCCAAGCAATTCCCTTGCGTCGCTCCTGATCTGGCCTGGAACCCTTGCCTCCATTACTGGAATTGCTGTTTAAATGCCCAAAGTTACCCCGTTTCTTAAGAATTCCTTCCTCACCAGCATTGCTTGTTGTTCCATCTGAAGAAGAATTATAACAAGGCAACGGCACAAAGCCAGACTCAATACTATCAACATCGTCAACTAAAAGCTCATAATGATCTTTAACCTCTTCTAGCGATTTTCCAGAAACATTGGCAGCAATTTTCTCCCATCTATCTGAAGATTCCTCAGGATAAGTTGCTATTGCTTTTTCAAACAGCGTATCCTGCTCTCTACTCCATATAGAGCTACTGGATTCATCAGGCAGCATCTAGATTTTTTTTTTTTTTTTAATTAAATACTGGGTGTTTTATCCTTGAGAAAAATGATAAATGAATCCTGCTAAGCAATCTAAAACAAGAGATGCAATAATTATATCTTAATCTTGGAATTGGAATTGGGATATGGGTAATATTAAGACTCCAAAATAACCAAATGAACTTCACTGAAAACCAGTTACCATAAATATAAATAAGAACTTGACGATTCGAGAATTGTAATCTTATGAAACGAAGAGAAGGGCAACAAGTTTAGTTAGAGCATCAAAAATATCCTAAAGCCATGAAACCCAACATTAAATAATAACAATAACAACAATAGAAGTTACAATAAATGGCAGTTAAGAAAACGAATCAAGATGAAAATAGACAACTTTAATTGGTGAAGGTAAATTCAATAAAGGCCCGGAAGTTTAAGATGGATAAAAATGGCATTAAAATCG
>CADEPD010001368.1:0-15842 GCA_902829195.1 Fraxinus dipetala | reverse complement strand
ACACACACACACACACAGAGTATTAAACACATCGTTTAAAATTTTGTTACCGATGGGTGATGAATTGCTGTATGATATTTGCAATTTTAGAAAGTTTTAAAAGTACCGTGTATTCATATTCAAGTGCTCTTGCAGGATATTATCTTGTGCATCTGTTTGTTTAAGGTTTAAAGTTTAAGATTTGTATGGAATTAGGTTTATTTTGTTGTTTTTGTAAGTTTTAAATTTTAAACTACCCAATAATGGTCATGTGAACCAGATTCAGAGTCCTTTTGTTTGAATTTAATGTTTTTTCAATATTCCGTGTTTATATGTGTCACGATGTACACATCAAATGATGTCCACTCATATGATGTGAGCATGATGGTGTTTCGAGTTGAATATGCTGTAGATGAATAATATTCAATTGTAACTAATATTTTTCTATTATTTTTGAAGTACAATTGATGCTGATATTGTTACTTCTGCTCTAGTTTAGTTATTGTGTTGGACTTGACCTGAACATTGGAGTTTATATATTCATTCCTTGAGTCTAAGATAGTTCTTTAGGTCAATGACCAAAAAAAAAAACATGAGAAAAGTGAACATTATAGCTTGACATATTTTCTTATAAGGAGGTGTCTTGATTTTTGTTTGAAGTATTTTCTTGTGACGTAGGATGATTGGTCAAATTGGTTTGAAGAACTTGGAATTCTTACCTGAAATTGTACCTGTATTGATCACTGTCTTGAAGGATGATACGCCAGCTGTTGCTCGACAAGCCATTGCATGTGGTATTGATATATTTCGCTCCACTCTGGTCAAAGTTGCTGTCCAGGTTGGTTCAAACATTTTGAACATGCAACATGAATTTGGACATTCTGCTTTTAGTTCAGCACGAACTTTATCTAAAATTGATAATCTGGAGTAGTTAAATACTATTCATATCACTTTTTCATATTAAATCAATTTCATTGCTTACATTGTGCTGTTTTTCTTGCGTAATTGTTTTTGCTTAAAAATGTTCCTTTATTCAATTAGCGTATCTTTTCGGAGTCTAGGCATGCATTTCTGAATCCGTGATGGAAATTAAGAAGTGTAGTATATTTTGTTTATAATTACCATCGATGTATATCCATTCATCAATTGATTCAGGTGTACTGCTTGCAAGATTGGGTGATAGTTCAAACCTAACGTTTCTATCGATCTCTTTCAAACATAAACTTTTCAAAACCCACTTAACTAGCTGGGTGGAAACTTATTTCTTTGCCTAGAACTGGAGCCTGGGGATGATTAAATTTGTTCTTATGTGTTAAAATCTCGCAAGTGAATTGGCGCTTAGCATTCTTGCGGGTAGCGAAGCAGTCACACAATATTACTATGACATGAGGGAGATGCAACTTTAATGCTGTTCTTTGACAGAAAACATTTTATATTTATGTTCCTTTTGGTAGACAGAGAAATTTTCATGCTAGAATTTATTGTAATGGAAATTAGTTCTTACAAACTCATTTTTTCTTCAATTAGTGTTTGGTTGATATTATGAAAAAATTTGAAAAATTTCCCGTCAGAAAACAATAGTTGAAAAAATTTCTGACCTTTAGTTGCCCATGTCGGTGGGTATTAGCTACTGATTCTAGGTAGTAGTAGTGGTAAATGGCATGGTGGTATAGATGTAGTGGCAAAAATACTTTTCTCCTTTTCTTTCCTTTTAAACATCTGTGCCTATATTCTCGTCATATATGCAATCTGTTATATCGCATAAGTCAGGATGTCAATATATAATTTTTACGCTTGTCCCATTGCAATGACCAGGGCCTCCACTCAAGCGAGTTGAATGCATCTCTTAGATCATCATGGGCATGTGTGCTGAAGTTCAGGGATGAAATATACTCAATGGCGTTTCAGGTATCACCTGGAACATGATCATTGATTCTACGCACATTGCACTTGAACATTCTCTAACTGTCAATGTCATTATAAGGTGGGAAGTGATGGGAGAAGGTTGGCTGCACTGAAATTTGTGGAAGCAGTAGTTGTACTTTACACACCTGATCCTAATGGCTCTTTGGAGATTCCTCCTGATCAATTTTCTGAAGGTAAATGTGTATTATGTATTTGTGGGAATTTGTATTTCAAAAAAATAGGGTTTTGGGGCAGTGCATGGATGAAAGGATATTATTTTGTGATCCATTGAATAATAGTTTCTGGAACTGCCCATTTGGCACGTAGGGAAGTTGGAGGAGTTCAATATTTCATGGCTTCGTGGAGGTCATCCCGTACTCAATATTGGAGATTTGTCAGTTGAAGCAAGCCAGAACCTGGGTCTATTGCTTGATCAGCTGAGATTCCCAACAGTTAAATCACTTAGTAACTTGACAATAATCGTGCTCATAAAAAGGTATAAACGATCTTTCTCTGGTGGTTATGCTAATTATTCTTGTCCTATATGTGCCGTATCAGGTGTTCATTGTTTTCTTCATTTTGTTTCTATTTTTTAGTCTTTCAGCTGTTGCAAGGAAGAGGCCTGCCTTTTATGGTCGCATATTGCCAGTTTTACTTGGTCTGGATCCTTCAAGCTCTGCTAGCAAAGGAATGCATCTTTCTGGAGTGCATCATGCTCTGAAGAATGCATTCGAGTCTTGTTTGAGTTGCACACACCCGGGTGCTGCACCGGTATCTTGTTTTCAGGATTCATGTTTCTTGATTCTATTTTGCCTGTTGCATTTGTGAAGTTTCTGTGGCCCCTTCTGATCTCCTCTTGCAGCTACTTGAGTTCTTATTTTTCCTATTTCTTCCCATTCCTTTTTTTAAATGCAGCAATTCTTTTTTGCCTCTCTTTGTTATCTTACTTTTTACTCATCTGAAGACAATAATTTTTTGGCTTGCTCTTCAACATCTGAGCAATAAGAATTCTACCTCAAGATGATTTTGACCTGGCAATTTTTTATTTTTGGTTTTTGGAGTGGAGGGATCGTCTAGTTAGTGCACTGGAAGAAATAAAAGCTGGAAGGTCATCAGTACACTCTTTGAACCGTATATGTGAGGACAATGGAAGTGCGGACTGGAAAGATGATACACGAATGGCTCAGGTTTTTGGATATCTGTTATTTTCCAGTCAATAATTTCTTATGAAATCTTAATGTATGATTATTTTACATTCTTGCAAATGGGACCACAAACTTCGTATAGGATGAAAAGCCCTCAATTGAAGCATTTGCCGCTGAGCATGCTGACGCTGGGAGAAAAAGACCTGGAGTGCTGGATATTTCTGTTGTGCCTGGGGATGAATTATCTGGGAAGCGTGCTAGAACAGGACTTGTAGTCTCAGAGGAGTCAGTGCAAGAGACAAGTGGGATTTGGGAAGGAGCCCCTTCGAGAGGACCATTAACATCCACTTCAGATGCAGATAATGGACCGGTGCAGCAGCTTGTTGCAATGTTTGGTGCATTGGTGGCTCAGGGTGAAATAGCTGTTGCACCCTTAGAGATTCTCATTTCTAGCATATCTGCTGACCTGCTAGCTGAAGTTGTTATGACTAACATGCGAAATCTTTCTCCAAATCGCCTTAATTCTGAAGGGGATGGAGAGCCTGTCCCAATGATGGGTTCTCAACCTGGTATGATTGGAAGTGATACACACCTCAAAAAATTATCTTCATTGTTGACAGACATGCTTTCACGATCCGGGTCGTTTCCGCAGAAAGATATCCAAGTTGAATCTCATCATTCATTGTCCAGTGGATTTGAGGTGTTTCATCTTCTTCGAATCCAAATATTTATTGTCTACTTTTTAGGCTGAGATACTTTGCTTCTCTCTCTGAATTTCTTAAATGCATTGATATTGAGCTCATTGAGCTTCAATTTCTTGTTTGTTAAATGGTTCAAGTTGATCGCTATTGCAGCTAGCTCAAGGAGAAGAAGATCTGACGTCAAAATCTGAACCACTGGTGAATTTGGCTGATAGTAATGTTTCATATGATGGCTTTGATTCAGCAAGTCAACAAGCAACAGAACCTATTATTGGATCTGTTTCTGCTGAACATATTCCATCTGGAACAGATACTGGTTATCCTTCGTTGACATCTGACACCATTGACATCGAAACTTTAGTGAATGAAATACCTGGTCTTGCTTCGTCCACTCAAGATGATGTATTGACATTAACAGTGGCTGTCTCTTCACTGGACTCCACTGATTTAGAGGATACCAGTCCAGAGCAAGTCACTGGTTTAAGTAGGTCACCATTAGAATTAGTTCCATCAATGTCAACAGATAGGTCTGAGGAGCTTAGTCCAAAAGCAGCAGTCATGGATATAGCCTCTTCTGTTGGGTTACCTACGCCATTGGTTCTGCCCAAGATGTCTGCCCCTGTCATGTACCTTGCCGATGAACAGAAGGACCATTTAGAAGAATCAGCTTTTCTGCGCATCATTGATGCATATAAACAAATTGCAGTAGCAGGAGATTCTCAACTCCGTTTCTCCATTCTTGCACATTCAGGAATTAAGGTGAAAACCCTAAAGTATGGATGCCAGTATCTTTCTATGATGCTTATCACTAAGTCTTTTATATGTGTTTGTATTATGCAGTTCCCCTCAGAGTTAGACCTGTGGAAGCCTCTGCAAGCGCACATATTGTCCGACTATGTAAATCATGAGGTAATTTTATAGTTTAGCATCTGTTCTTTTTGGGTCTAGAGGGGCATGATTTCAGAGCTTGTTTAACCTCTATTTCATTATGTTCACATTGTCTGTCGCCCATACGTGAAGTTTCATAGTCAGAACATTGAGTAATATAACGATCAAGTCCTAAGTAATTCTTCCCCTGCTTGTTTTGCCTCCAGTAGTACTTGTGTTTATCATTAGGGAAAGCTACACTTTATTTTCTTTTCTTTGTCCTGTCTCTGCCCAGTCCCGCTTGTGCTTTGGGGTAGTGGCAGATGGGGAAAAAGAGCTAGTTTTCATAATGTATTCATTTTTCTTTCCTTCCTTTCGAGGTGTTCTAAGTTCTGTCTTTTGAATCTTCTTTGTAGTAGTGTTAAATATTATTTTCACCTGCACATTTGTTATCTGAAAATTCTTTATGATGTTACTAATCAGTTTATGTCTTCAGGGGCACGAGTTAACGTTGCGTGTCCTCTACAGGCTACATGGTGAGGCAGAAGAAGACCATGATTTTGTTTCTTCAACGACTGCAAAATCTGTCTATGAGATGTTTCTTCTTAAAGTGGTGTGCACATGGTTTTCTTGTTACCAGTTTGTTTTCCTTGGAGAGTGATTGTTATCATCCTTTTTATCTTTGTTGTTCTTTCATCATGCAGGCAGAAACACTAAGAGATTCTTTTCCAGCCTCTGAGAAATTTTTGAGCAGATTGCTTGTTGAAGTCCCTTACCTGCCAAAATCAATCTTCAAAATGCTAGAGTGCTTGTGTTCTCCTGGTAGTAGTGATAATGATGATAAGGAATTGCATAGTGGTGATCGGGTTACCCAGGGCCTTAGTGCTATATGGAGCCTAGTTTTACTGAGACCTCCAATTCGAGATCCGTGCCTCAGAATTGCTTTGAAGGTTTCCTTCTTTTACTAGCTTTCATTAGAGAATTTTGGTATTTAAGGACTGGATAACAATTATTTTATTCAAGTTTGTCAAGATAGAAAATGCCACCTTCCAGTGTCTTTCAAGGATTTATATCATTAATTCCCGATATTCTTGATTCATGGATCTGCACTTCTAAAATCCCTGTAAAATTGGAATGGTATATATGATTCACTTTTGCGAATGATAATTATGTCTTACAAATTGATGAACTGTATTTAGTCATCTGTGCAACAATTTATTGGGGTGAGAGATTATTTTTTAGCAATATCACAGATTTTTTAAATCCTAATTCTGAGGCTAACTATTCAATCCACTTGAATATGGTTCATCATTTTTTAGACAGTATTTGATTGTCCAAAACATTTTGATTGAGAAGCTCATTAGTGTACTTTCTTAGTATCTAGTTTATCCTTCATCTGTGTTGGTCTGACTTTTATTCATTCGATGTCCGAACAGAGTGCAACTCATCACTTGGAAGAAGTGCGTATGAAGGCAATACGTCTGGTATTCATTCACAACTTGCTTGTCACTTAACTAATTTAAGCGCCCGTTTGTCTTCCATTCTTTCAAAACTCTTTTTTCTACACTCATTTTCAATCACACATTTACACAATAAAAATATTCTACACGTAAACTCGAAACTTCTCCTTCTTTTTAACTACACATTCTCCAAAAATTCATTGTTCAAAATATTTTTTTTCCAAAAAAAGAAAGTGGCCACCAAACAGGGGGTAATTCTATTCCTAGAATATCTATCAGCTCTTTTTTGTCAATGATATTTTATTGTTTCTGTTGCAGGTGGCAAATAAGCTTTATCCTCTACGATCCATCTCTAAAGAAATTGAAGATTTTGCCAAGGAAATGCTGCTCTCAGTTGCAAAAATAGATATTACTACAGAGAGAAGTGATACTGATGGGCTCAATAC
Source organism: Fraxinus dipetala (assembly GCA_902829195.1). Taxonomy (NCBI): domain Eukaryota; kingdom Viridiplantae; phylum Streptophyta; class Magnoliopsida; order Lamiales; family Oleaceae; genus Fraxinus; species Fraxinus dipetala. The sequence continues at coordinate 9,339 of CADEPD010001368.1, read as the reverse complement.
TGGATCACAGAAGGTAATGATTCTATAGTCTATAGATGCGAAGTTGGCTCCATGGTCACGGTTGGCTCATCGTTATCCTCTATATCGCAAAATCGGTTTTACATTTTTGGAGTCTAGGTCATACTTCCGACTTCTAGGCAAAATATCTACTACCTGTAAAGAGAGCAGGTTTTTCTAATTGGATGAGGGGGAAGGAGGTGAAATTTGAAGATCAAAATCAATTCTTCCTGTTAGACACAGCAAACTGGTTTAGACGTGATAACAGAAAGGCCACCATATCAGTTACTTTCTGAGTTTATTATGTTAAATCCTTTTACTCTTTTCTTCTCAATTGAATGTCTTCATTACCCTTCTGGATGTTTAGATAATTAGATGTGTGTGCTCACTTTCGTAAAATGAACTCTTCTTTCCTGTGTAACCCTTGTTGAGATAATTCTGTTTTTTTCTGTTTTCATCTTAAGTTTTGGAAAATCATATGGAAGATGCAACTTCTGAAACTCTTACATGACTAATCTGGCCTAGCTCATCGTGACATTTAGTTAGAGACTAGGGAGAATTATATTATATTGAGTGATTTGCTTGTAGTTGTTGATACCTTGTAAATTTTTTTTCACCCACCTAGTTGATGTCAAAGTATATGCCTAGACTTTTGATGGGCTGTTCCAGTTTATGATTTGTTGTTAATTTTATCCAATGGCTATTCACATGTCGGGGTGGGGGTGACTAGTAACTGGATGCAATGTGAGTATTAGTATTTAGCATTGAAATATTGCTACCATTTTGCATTTGGTGGATAGGTCATAAATCCGGGGTGCTAAAATAACCTTTTCTTGTTGAATTATTTTTGGCTACATCAATCTGCAGAGGTTTATTAGTTATATCATTTTTTCAAACATTGTTCCTCCATTCTTTGGATGACTCATTGCATAAGAACCACCGACACAATCTAATTCTTTTATGCCAAAATTTCATTATGTCAAGTACATGCTCCTCTTTTGCCAATAGTTCATTCCTTGCAGTTTATGAATGCTTCGATAGTTTTTTTACTTGATCCTTTTGATCTTTCTTCAATTTTATCACTGTATGCTTCTTATGTTCTCTTTTGGACATGAAATAGTGCATTTTAATTCATTTTTATCTTGTAAGGTTTACTATTGATGGTGTTTTATAAACTAATTACCATTGATTTCACGATTTGACAATTTGCTTGGTTGAAGTATGACCTGCAAATTTGATTAAAGACCTCTATCTTGAAAGCTGTGTTATAAAGTTGTTCTCTGAGCTGTTGCATCAGGTGTAAAATTTTTCCTCATAAGCTGTGTTTTAATTTCATAATTAAAAAGCACAAGAAAACAAAACAAAGTATTAGTTGTTCAACATAAAATCTCTCTTGGTTAGCCAAAAAGGAAAGGAGATGCATGATACAAAAAAGAGAGAACTTCTGTTGTCTGACGTAGATTTGATAAATGTTAACTTGATACTTGGCCAGCATTTATGCTGTGTTGTAAATGATTGTGTTTCTGCTATTTTCCTCAAAACTCTGGTTCATTGTTTGTGATGGTTTTGGTTTTTGATATTCTGCTTTCTTTTTGTTTAGGATGAACAGCCTTCAAGTGATAATCAATCGGTTAGTGCCATTGTCAAAGACATTTCAACTGACACTCATCGGTTGACCTCTTCAGAAAGCATATCATCTTCGTCTATAGCTGAAGTGCAAAAGTTCACATCCCTCTACTTTGCCCTGTGCACAAAGGTTGATGTCTTTTTCTGATTTTTTCCCCAACGCTGGTATCATAATTTTACATGCAGTACCCTAATAATGGCTTTATTTTATACGCCTAACAGTGTTATGTATTTGATCAACAGAAGCACTCTCTCTTTCGCCAAATATTTGATGTCTATAACAACATGTCCAAGGTGGCAAAACAGGTCTGACCCACTCACAAGTAAACATTTTGCTGTTGTGATAGTCGATAATTTCAAAATTTTGTCGTTGGGGTTGTTTATTGGAGCAGCTATACGTGCAGGCAGTTCATCATCAAATTCCTTTGCTTGTCCGAACCATTGGCTCATCGCCCTATCTCCTTGATATTATATCAGATCCACCAACTGGAAGTGAAGGGCTCCTGATGCAGGTCTTGCCTATGTATATGTTTCTTGATAAGCTTGCTTATGAGGAAATATCTGTATGTTGCTCATGATTCAGTATGCAACTGCAGGTAGTGCATACACTCACAGATGGAACGGTTCCTTCTCCAGAGTTGTTATCTACCGTTAAGAAGCTATATGATACAAGATTGAAGGTAGAATAGATCTTATTTGTTTTAGTCACTATCACTTTCAAAAGTTTCAGCCCCTTTCGTTTCAGATGTCAATTCTGTCTGTTTTTCGCTTAAGCTAATAGCAATTCTGTGTCAAAGAAGTAATTTTAGTGGTTCCACCATCTTTTTTAGTACTTGCTATACCTGATTACTGAACATCTGTACATCGAAAATTCTTTCTGCTGCTTGTTGAACAGTGATAATTTATTTTTGAGTCATACAGTGATTGAATTGATATTGATATTGCTATTCTTATTTTGGTTTCTGCTCTTTCCACAGGAAATAGACATTTTGATTCCAATATTATCGTTCCTGCCTAAACACGAGGTGACGATTATTTTTATTTCTTCTGGTATTCAATATTGATTCTCTGTTTCTGATACTGTGTGCATCTTGACTGTTGTGTTAGTAACTTTATTTTTCTTATGCTTATTCTTTACTTATTGAGAAATAATTTCGTTGTGTGCTTGCGAAGGACTTTATTGCGTATTGCTCTAACAATGGTGAAATATTTTGTAACTGAAAAGAATCGACTTTCTAAAGCATGATATCGAAGGATTGATATTGAAGCTCTACCACATCAGAACTAAGTGACCTTGTTTTAAATCATTGCTAAACAATACTATAGAGAGAAGCTAGTAACTTATAGATTGTATTGTAGATTATTCTAGTGAAGAAATAATTTTCACATCAGCTTGAATAATCAATTAATCTAATTTCTTTCTATGTATATGGTTTTTTGAACTTTTGGCCACGTTAGAAATCTGCCATTGTTGTCTTGACTGATTGGCAGGAAAATTTACTCTTTAACTCTGCATTTTATTTGATGCCGATAAGTAGTTTTTGGATAGACTTAGACAGAGACAACTATATTCCAAAATCAGGTTCCCAAGGAATTTCTAAATTAATCCAAAGCTCTTGAACTACAGCTCCTGGAATTTTATTTTATTTTATTTTTGAGAAACTCATCCTTTGGGGTGCTGATCGACATATAACAAAAGGATGATTTCTGGTGCTACAAGGCAGCTGTAGATGTTCTTTGTACCACCTTTTAACTGCTGCTTAGTGGCCTCAAATTACTAGGCTGTAAAAATCATTTATTAATGTGCGTTATGGCATATGATGATACCCTTTTGGTGGCAAGAAGAAACGAAAAAGGTTCCTTTTCTGGTTGGAAGGCACGTTATCATTGGTGATCATGAACCCATTTACTCCTATCAACCGTTGCTTTCTCGTCAAGTGATGATATATTCATACTGCGTCACAATGTTGATGAAATCTTGTGCTGAAAACTGTTGTCGAACTGAATTATATGTTCTTTTTTCTCCCCCAATCTTCTCGTGTTTTTTTTTTTCATTGTTTTTCTTCAACTTTCTGCTCATGCACTTGCATTTTCTAATAGAAAACGCATCTTCTTCTTGTCAGGTTTTACTTATTTTCCCGCATCTGGTGAATGCCCCACTGGATAAGTTCCAAGCTGCTCTTTCTCGCGTTCTGCAGGTGTTTTATATCAAGGATCTTGTTTGCTGATTATTTTTTATTTTTCTGAAGTGCAAGGGCATATAATTCTCTCTTATAAATCCCTTTATTTTCCTATTTCACTAAGAAGATTACATTCATGGAGTTGGATAACTAGGACTTATATATTTGATACCACAAACTTCTGTTTAATGTACTTACTGTTTTCGTGTATTGTCTAATTACCAGGACGTCAATTTTTTTGTTTGAAGAAAAGGATGTCAGTTAATTTCTTCCTTTTCCGATTCGAGCTTCTAATGCAAGAAACCAATTAATCACTCCCCAAATGCTAAATAAACTTGCTCATAGATACTTTTTGGTCCGTCACTCTTAACTTCAATTTTCATTCCATTTCTTCAATTTCCCTTTTAGTGCATGTTTGGTAAGTGATTAAATAAAGAGCGTGTTTGGGAAGTGTTTATTAAAAAGAAACCAAAAATAGGCCAAAATTTAAGTGATTATATGGTGTGGGTCCTCTGAATGTGTGGATAAAAAATATGTTTGGACTATAAGTGATAAAATCATAAGCACATGCATTTAGTTTTCACTTAGCCCTGAACGCACATAAAATGGCATTTACTCCACGATGGGCCAAGATGTAGCTAAACTTGAACATGTATTTCTCTTGCAAAATGTATTATACACTCAAATTAGTGTTATTTACTGCCTGATCATGTTTTAAAATGGTTATTGTCCAGGGATCCACTCATTCTGGTCCAGTGCTCACTCCAGAGGAAGCATTAATTGCAATCCATGGGATTGATCCGGACAGAGATGGAATTCCCTTGAAGAAGGCAACTTGTCATTTGCCCTATATAATTTCTTTATTCCAGATCAACTTGTGCACCCAATAATATTATCCTTTTAAGCAGGTCACAGATGCATGCAATGCTTGTTTTGAGCAGCGGCAAATATTTTCTCAGCAGGTTCTTGCTAAGGTTTTGAACCAATTGGTATGAACATTAATCCCACTCTTGCCCTCCCCCTCGCTCTTCACCTTCCCTTATGCGTAGCATCTGATTACTCATCAATATATCATGGTGCAGGTTGAACAAATTCCTCTTCCCTTATTATTTATGCGTACGGTACTGCAGGCCATAGGCGCCTTTCCTTCTTTGGTAAGGCACTCGGTATTTACCCATAAGATTGTTTTGTTATTATTTATTTATTTATTTGCCATTAAAGGAGCTTGTGAGAGACCAGATCTAGATTTGCAGTTTCTCAATGTCTACCGAGGACAATTACTCTATTTTAAAATGATTTTGTCGTTTCATTTCGTTTTTGAGAAAGTATGTCCAGTTTTCAAAATTAGGTTTGTCATGATATCAAGTTTTGAAATTTGTGCATCACCGAGTTATATTAGCAACCCGTTTGGCCCCCTTTCTTTCAATTTTTAATGTTTGGAATGGTGTTTTTTGGAGAATGTGTGGTTGAAAAAGAAAGATTTTTTTTCGATTTACGTGTAATATTGTTTTATGGAAGATTGTGTGGTTGAAAATAAGATAGATAAAAATAATTAAATGAGAATGAGAACGGGGGCTAGATATACGTGTACAATCTGCAAAACAATCTTTGCAATGAAGGCTTCCCCATCGCTTTATGAAGGAATGAACATATTAGATCCACTAACATTTCCTGAGAACATTTTCCAGGTGGACTTTATAATGGAGATTCTCTCTCGGCTTGTAAGCAAGCAGGTAATACTTTAACAATGGGTTGCTGATTGCACCTAATTGTCAGTTCAGCATTATAATGAACGTAATGTGCAGATATGGAAATATCCAAAGCTGTGGGTAGGATTTGTGAAGTGTGCTCAGTTGACGAAGCCACAATCTTTCAGTGTGCTGCTTCAGGTTTGTTTTATTTCCTGCAATGAATTGCTTAAAAGTCGAGTATGGTTTTAGCTCCTTTATATATCTCATTATTATCTTAAAGGTCACCACCTTCGTTTTGTGCTGCTTTTTGTTCAACTTGAGTATGCATGCTGTTTCTTCTAGATCTAGGATGTCATTTTATTTGTATTTCTGCAGTGCTGCTATGTAACACTAAATATTAGAGTATGGGGAGAATTTCATCTTATCAACATGTCATTTATGTTTTGGTATGGACATATATTTTGGCTTCCAAAAGTTATGTGCTACATTGGTTAACAAAATGATAAATTTTATGAAAGCGACGGGAAGTCTAAAACCACTCAGTACTTGGAAATAACCTAGCTTCAAGCTATGTTCATTGCATGAAAGGCTCATGTTACTCCTGTTGGACTAATAAGTTTTATTCTATCCTGGTCTTGCTCTCTAGTAATTTTCTCTTTTGCTCTCTAGTAATTTTTTCTTTTGCACTCTAGTTTCTTTTTTCTGTTTTATGTGACCAGTAGCTCAAACACAGGGTTCTTGTATTACACCTTTTGATAGTATACTAGTATGAATGTTGGTCTCAACGTGCACAAGCCACAGGATGGTTATGAAGGACAGAACCTAAAAAAAACACTAAATAACATTACTACTTTCGAAGTGTTCCAGTATTTAGAAGTTGGCCTTGCTACACACTGGAAATGAGGCAGCAAATGGCGGAACCTTCAAAATAATTTATATCTGAAGAAAGGAACATTTTATTTTAAAGATACCTGTGTACCAGGTCAAATGAGAGAAGCGTCCTGTACTTTACTTGAATGAACATTAAAATCAGTTGTTTTCTTATGGTCAGCAAAATGATTGCACATCTACAACACTCGAGCATTCACCCTCTTGTTAGATGTATTTTTCTGAATAATTATTGTTGTTTTTAGATGCAAGAATTGATTGGACACTAGAATATATATTTTGTTGTATCAGAATAATTTTTATATTTGAATGTTGTTGTCTTTCAGCTACCTTCAGCGCAGCTTGAAAATGCCTTGAATAAAATTCCTGCAGTAAAGGCTCCCTTAGTTGCCCATGCAAGTCAACCGCATATAAAATCTTCACTTCCAAGGTTTATTCTAAGTTATTATTTAGATTTGTCAATAAATAGATTTCTCCTGTTTTTATTGGACTGGATCGAACCTTTTTCCTTTCAGGTCTACCTTAGTGGTTCTTAGCATTGCATCAGATACTCAAACTTCAAGTCAGATACAGCCAAACCAGAATGAGGCTGGGGATACAGGCAATTCAAATAGAGAAACGGCGACAGAATCTTCTACTGTCAGTTGATCTTAGGGTTCCCCACATCTGTCTAAATGGTAACTTTGTTTTTCACCTTGATATGTGTTCTTCAGTTGGTTTTACATAATTAATTTTCTGTTCCTTTTTATTCGCTAAAGGTGATAGCTGATAACGGTTTTGTCTTCTGCACTTTTATTAATTCATCTTGCTAGATGACTAGTGCTTCTGATGTGGAACTTTTGAACTAGCTGGCTAATTTCGTATTGAGTTAGTAGGCCTGCTGGCTTCCAGTGAGAAAAATTCGATCTTCTAAGAAGGAATGGTGAAATATTGATGCAAGTGAAGGAAGCTATCTTGCGTTGGTAAATAAAATTAGTCGGGGCACTTAACAACTCTCTTTCAAGTAGTTGCTATGACATGGATGGAGAAGTGGCTTCACAACATGAGAAAAATGAAACGTGTAGGTTGTCTAATGACTGATGTATAACACCGTTTGTTGGGATTTTTCAATGTTGTGACCATGCGATGCTCATTTTGCAATTCTGTCAAGTTTTTGTAGGATACCTTCTGTAGTTAAATCAATGTTGCTGCGACAATAGGATAAATGGTTGTTACTAGATGAAATAGTTGTAATCTATAGGAGTTGATTTTGAAGGATGTAGGATTTGGAACACCTCTAGAGTTGCCAATTCTCTATACCTAGTTTCTACCTGCCGGATGACAATGTAACTAACACAAATTTATTTGAAAGCTGGTTTTGTTGATTATGCAGGTGTAGCATTTTGGCTTCTGCTGAGTTGAATACTTAATTGACTTCACATTTCTTCTGTTGTGAATGATTTATTCAATGATACTGCAACTCAACTTTCTGTCTCAACTTAATTCCTCCTCATTAGGTATTTGCTACATGCTTTGTTATGTGTAGTGGATTGAAGTTAGGCTGCCAGTAGTAGTCGTCATTACATGATAAAGCGGGGGATGTTGTTTTGGTTTTGTTTTGAAAATCTGTTGGAGTTGCAATAATTTCTTGGAGACAATCTCATCGTCAAATGTTTGAACGGTTGAATACGTTTGGTTAAAAATGATTGGTAACTTTATAAACTATGACAATTGTCTAGGGCTCGTTTAGTATAACTTTTGAAAAGTCAAAAGAGTTTTGGAGATCCAATTTTTGCTTTTGGATCTGTTTGGCTAACTATATAAAAGTGCTTCTGGTAGTTATAAGAGCTTTTAGAGGAAATTGATATAATGTAATTTCTTCTAAAAGCATTTTTGATATAGGAAGTGTTTTTAATTAGTCCTTGTTTGGTGGGGATTAAAATTAATTTAGTAGATTTTGATAAAAATTGATAAAATATGGTTGAAAAGCTGCGGATTTCATAAAATGTGTTGTTGAAATTTGTTGACTTTAATTTAAATTTAAATTTGGATTTTAATTTTTACCAAGCAGGGAGTTTAGTTTCTAAACAAAAATTAAGACAAGTACATAATTCAGCTTTTAATTAATGATTTTTAAATTAATTTTTATTTAGAGCTTGTTTGGGAGAAATTGTAAGCAAGGTTTTATGTCTTTTTTTTACCGTTGGCGGTTCCCCTTTTTGACTTTTTCCTCACATTGGTTGTATAATAACGAACAAGAAATCTATTTTTTTGAACAAAAAATCAGAAACAAACAGCCACTTAAATTAAATTTGAAACTCTAATTTTTCATTCTCTCCCCTCTCTCTCTCTCTCTCTCTCTCTCTCTCTCTCATAAAATCGACCCATTCTCTCCTCGATGTGTCTATCCCCGTCGTCGTCGCCGCCATTGGCACCACCTCGTTGGCACCTCCACTGTCTCTATTTATTATCACATCTCACCCTCTCTGCATCGTCGGAGATCTGCTATCTCTTCACCATTCATATCTCTTCTTCTTTCTATTGCGATCTGTTATTTTCTTTTTCTTTTTTTTCGAGTTTAATTTATCAGATGGGTGTGGTGGTGGTATAGTTGATGTGGCTATGGCGGATGGGTGTATGGTTGATGTATTGCTAATGGTTGTTGTGGTTGATTTATCGGATGGATTGTATGGTCGATGTTTGCTAATGGTTGTTGTGGTTGATTTATCGGATGGATGTGGTGATTTTTCGACTTTAATTTTTGTTGGTGGCTATGGCAGATCTGGCGACGGTTTTGGTGAGGTGGTGGGGATGGTGTATTGCTAGTGTTGGCATTGGTGTTGATTTTGTTGCTAGGAAGTGGTGGTGATGGTGTTGGCGAGCGGTGGTGCATTTTTGTGGTGGTGGTGTTGGCGCGATGGTACGTTTTCTGTGGTGTTGGAGATGGAGATGACGGTGGTGGTCACAAATGATTTGTT
>CADEPD010001366.1:0-11532 GCA_902829195.1 Fraxinus dipetala | reverse complement strand
CTATAATTATCATTCCACTCTTACCCGGTTTCCAGGTGGTGATTCTCTATTCTGATTTGAGAGTTTTATATTGGGTCTATCCTTCTTTATCCATTACATACTTCTCAGTAAACAGGGGGGTGTGGATGACAGTGGTGCAGCTACTGTAAGAGCCATCATGCATTGGCAATACCGTACCATCTGCAGAGGAGAAAGTTCAATATTGCAAAAACTTTGCTCCAAGTTGGGGCCGATTGCTAATGATTTCCTATCATTCTATGGTCTAAGAACTTATGGTAGACTTTTTGATGATGGTCCTGTGGTTACATGTCAGGTAATATTTCCAATCTTCCACAAGTTATTTCATAATCAGTATTCCAGAAGTTACTTCGACAAATTATTGTTGAAATTTCGTTCAGTCATGATTCAAAATAGTAGAATAGTCATCTTTGATAACTGGTATAATTTATGTAAGTTGAACTAGAGCCAGTATGGATCAGTTTTTTATGTCATACAGCAATATCTTAACATTATACTACTTCAGAAAGAATTTCCTCTTCCAAAGATTTGCAAGCCTCAACACGTACATTACTTTATTGCTTTTGCTTTTGCTTTTGCTTTTGCTTTTGCTCTCTCTTTGAAACATGGAAAGTAACTAATTTCCATCCTTCTATATTAACCTAATTTGAACTTCGTGTCTTTTTCTCATACAGGTTTATGTTCATAGCAAAGTGATGATAGTTGATGATCGTTGTACTTTGGTTGGATCATCCAATATAAATGATAGGAGCTTGCTAGGATCAAGAGACTCAGAGGTGAAATACTTACCCTCTTGGTTGGATATGTCTGACTGCTCTATTTCCTCCAACTTACAGAGCGGTATAGACTTATGTCACATTCCAAGAGGTCAAAATTATAAATGGATGCATAGTCATCTTTCTTACAGGCTGCACAAGTTCGTGAATGAGCGATGTGTAGAACTGCGTAGAGCTTAGAGTGCCTCCATCGCGGTTCTAACTAAAATTCATATTATATATAAAGGATTATATATAGCTCTCACATTGAGAGAGAACCACTACAAATCTGTGTGTTTTGTTCAGTTTCTGATTGCTTTTTATTTATTATTACTCTCAGAAGAGATTAGGGCTTAATCCATAACATGATACAAAAGAATTGTAGTCATTCACATTCTTTTTGTTAAGAAAATGTGATAACTGATGTGTTAAATTTCTGGGAGAAGGTTCACAAATATATAATCTATCCAATGACCTGAAATCTTAGCCTCAGTTAAAAAAATTTGATGGTTTCACTGGTCAAATATTGGGGCAACAGTGATGGGGATGTACAATTTAAGTTAAGATAGTATCCGCAAGAGAACCTTTTTATGAGAACTAGAACTTGTATTTCCATTAATTACTCTCATCTTACCAGCTAAAGGCTCCAGTACCCTATTATCAACAATGAACACATCCGGTAAAAATTCCTTTGAAATGTCAAAAGGCTTAAAATACATATTATTGAACTATCCTATATATTTCGTATACATGAAGTTTTGCTCCAAATTTGCAACTGTTTCATCTTGCTCATTTCTTCTTCGAACTCCATGACTTGCCTATTACCGCATCATTTTAACCATTAATTGGTGGATTTTTATATCTGACATGATATTTAGATTGCTGTCTTGATTGAAGATACGGAATTTGTCGAGTCATCAATGAATGAGAAGCCTTGGAAAGCTGGAAAATTTTCTTTGAGCCTTCGACTTTCCTTGTGGGGAGAGCACCTAGGTTTAAATACTGAAGAAGTGAGCACAGTTACAAAATATTTACACGCTGTTAAAAAATTTCATGACACTAAATTTTTGCTCCCTCTTCTCCAGCTTAGTCGAATAAGAGACCCTATGGCTGACTCTACATTCAAGGATTTGTGGGTAGAAACTGCAAAGGTGAGAATGGTATTAAATATCTGACCGTATACTTAGCATAGATTTTGATTTGGTATTAGAGATGTAAACTTGGTGCTCAAAAGAAACTATGGTACTCTCACAACTTGATGTTTCATGTAGGTATATGTTGTTACATGCATGGATGTGTTTAACTATGGAGTAACTGATAAATTTTTGCGTCAGTCGAAGTATTAGAAAACAAGTAGTTTTCATACTTCATATCATTTCAACATTACATATCATTTCGAGCTTTTGCAGTTTTCTCTTGTAATATTCTATTCTTGCACGAATCTTAAGATGGAATCTATATTTGAAAAGGAAAAACATTATGATTACTCTGTCTATTTTACTTCTTCATTTTCGTCTCTCCCCTTTTATTAAGCAGCTTTATTTTCCCTTCTCCAGGCAAATACAAAAATTTACCAAGATGTTTTCTCTTGCATCCCCAATGACCTCATACACTCCAGGTGTCTCTTTAGTAATCTGTATTCTCATTTTATGTCTTATTTTCTTCTATGCTTGTCTTATATTTTTCCACATTTTATTAACTCCAGATCTTCACTTAGACAAAGTGTTAGTCATTGGAAACAAAAACTTGGGCACGCCGCTATAGACTTGGGAGTAGCTTCTTCAGTGCATGAATCCTATCAGAATGGTGAACATGTCAATCTCGACTCATTGACAAAGTTAAAATCCGTAAAAGGATTTCTTGTTTCTTTTCCCTTGGAGTTCATGAGTCAAGAAGAAGATCTCAGACCAATGTTTATTGAAGGCGAGTTTTATACTTCTCCTCAAGTGTTTCACTGAACACGAGAATCATTGAACAACATGATCATTAGGTCCTCGATAAGAATCTACAACGTGTTAGAAGCCGACAGCATCTAGGGTTCTGCGGAAAGAAAACACGATTATATTTAGTTCTTGTTGATGATTCGTTATAATGATAGCGTCGAGGGTTCCTCTAACAAAAATATGAATGCATTTTACAATTTACAGTTGCTAGTGAGGGCAGACTAAATGTAGCCATTGGTAGATGTATAGCTAGTTTTTGTATGTGAGAATATGGGATTCAGAATTATTGAACATAAAGACGTGGTCTATTGAAGGGAAATTTGGATTCTGAGAATGTAATTCAACGTTGTCAACTTTAGTCATTCATTCAGTTCTCAAAAGTGTATATTTATTTTTCACTATTGTGTGGAAATCAGTTCCATTCCTTGCTTGAAAAGGAATTATGAACATTCTTTTAGTTTTGTTTTGCTTTTAAACAATTATCACAAGTTCTCTTCATTATGGTGTGGAGCAACGTTATGCACCCTTCGAACACAAATCAGTTTTTCTAAAGAGTCCGTCTTTCGTATTTTCAATTTTGTGATACTTTCCGGTGTGATTTCGAAACAATGGTTGCTATCCTTCTCAATAATATGTATATTACAACTGCAGGGATATATCTAGAGAAGGGCATTCTTCATTATGAAATTGATGCAAATTTAGAATTTGATTATTAATAGATTTAGAGTCGTCTACATGAATCCTGTCATCGCTTTCTTGTATTTGATCCCCTTTCACTTTGTATGGATATAATCAAGAAGAGAAAAGTAGAGTTAGTAATTATTTGAACTTTTTGATAGAATTATTTTGCTGTAGATACAGGGTTAATTTCACACAAATGAGAAGAACGCAAGAAGAGTACAATTGCTGATATATCATCTATAGCTATTCCCCTTCTCTTTTTCTTCCATGCACGGACGGCACACTCTACCAGACGCTTAGCAGATTTTCCCTTGTCCGGAGTTGTTGATACTATTTGCACGGCTTCTTGGTTCGATACGACATCCCACACCTTCACACAAAAGAATAGTTCATTATCCGTATCATCAATGAAGTGTTCGACAGTATAGCAAAATACATAAATAGTGAAGTAAGGCAGCTATAGCAATCAGTATCTATGCAAATCCAGATTAGTTAACAAGGTATATATACCCCATCTGTTGCCAGCACGACGAATTGATCTTTACTCGTTATATGTCTCTGTGTCACTTCAGGGACGGAAATAAGTCCGAAATCCTTAACACAATAGTCCCCGAATGCTCTAGACATTGCTAGTCCAGGAGATTCCTCGTCCGGCAACCACACTCTATGAACACCGGGCTCATCATGCAGACAGAATACCCGGCCTTTGCTCTGAATTATCCGCTCAGCCTCCTCTGCACACATTTTAGCAGTCATATGATTCTCTGATATCGGACTATAGAGAGGCAGAGAACGAGGGAGGGGGGAAAGAGAAAGACTAACGGGGAAGATTAGGCTTGAAGTCGACAGTAAGCTGAACAGGTACCAAGTTGCCACTGTCAGAAGTGGTGGCCAATACGGCACGAGAGTCGCCAACATTTGCAATGAAAATAAGCTCGCCCTGGAAGAACATCCCCGATTTAGGCCAACTCATTCGCTAGTAAAAGTGTCTAAGGATTAGTTGTCATAATGCAAGTTAAAAAATAAGTAACTTTTATTACCTGCCGAACAATTGTCAATGCAGTGGTTCCACTGTTGAATGAATCGATTTTACGGTGATGCTCCAAATCCTGATCTACAGCAGCACATGTCTTCAAGTAGGAATGCTTCCATATATTGAATTTATGAAGCTTTTTATCGGATTCTATATCGAAATCTGGATGAAGTGAAGCTTCAACCAGTGTCTCTTGCCAATTACAAAGAAGAGACGATGGCAACAACTCTCTAACTCTCTTCGCTACAAAATGTCCCCACGGACCATGCCCATCAAATATCCCACAGAATATCATATCTTCTTGGCATCCAAATTCCTACAACCGTAAATAAAACATCTATTTATCACCAAAAAACCTCAAAGAAAGCCACATTTTCGTAGTTAAATATACCTCCCAAACGACGCAGCAATCTTGATTCACACCTTTCTGCCCTCTCTTTGAGAAAACAGAAGCAAAATTTTTCGACCCGTTGACATTGACAATGCCTGATGATCTGAATATCAAATCATTCTTTTTGGCATCTTTTATCATAGATTCAATAGCCTCTTTGGCATCAGAATTCCCACAATTGTTCTTCAAACTCTTCATTTTTTTGGTCGAAAAGGTCCTTGCTAATCCATGGAACATAGACGATAAATGCCCCATATCACACCACCACCACCACCAACACCAATAACCTTCACAAGCACAATTCTTTATCAAAACAGATTCAAATTATACTCAAATCACATAAATAGGCATGTAATCTAATGTAGACATGATCACACCAATCTTGTACAGAATTTGGAAATTTACACAGATCAAAACACAAAGCCCAGAAATCAGAAAACTATTTATTAGATTTTCTTCGCCTCAAGCAACTTATGCCAAAACAATCAAGAAACCAGACAGAACTAATCTGTATGAGATTAATTTGATAAAAAAAAAAAAATTCACATAATTTTTTTTCAGATAATGCATCGTAAAGGGATTATAATAATAAAAAAAAATCACACAACCCCCTTCTTTTTCTTCAGTGTTCCTTCTTTTCACAGTAAAAGCAAACAAAGCAGAACTTGCACGGAGACTAAAAAATTAGATCAAAGAAACAAACTCATAATCTCAAATAGATTGAAAAGCAGAAAGACCTTAAATTTTGAGGCGAAAAGTGAGGAGAATGTAGAGGTGTCACTAGGCCGGAAACTGAAAAACTTGACGGAAAACAGACTTTACTTGCAGGAAAATGAAGGGATTCCGACGAGTCGAGCTGAGATAACGAGACAGTGATGCATCATAATCCATTAGTTGGTGCTCTTTTAATGTGTGAGGAGAATAAAACAAACAGCCTCTTTGGCTTTGGCATACACAGTATCTACACGTACAAACAGGCACATGTAAAACACTTGTAGGCCTGCTTAACCATGATTCAGACTTTAGTGTGAATCATGTATTTCATGAATTTCACAATTTTCCAACAACACGTTTCATCATTTTTTATCGAAATTTATCAAAAATCTGATTTTAATCTCCACCAAACATAGACTTTATTGGAACATTCTTTAATATTAAAGGTCGATTAATTATATGGTATTTTTCTGGTTGTGAATTGAATAGAATGTTAAAAAAATTCATTTTTCTCTCTTTTTATCAATCACATTCTTCAATCAAATAATATTACACATAAAACTAAAAAAAAATTATTTTTCTTAACTACACATTTTCCAAAAAATTATTATTCTCCTCCTTATAATTTGGAAAAATTGAACCCAAACAGAGGCTAACTCTAAATTTACCGTTATATATTTTATTTATTATAATTATTTTCCAGAAGAATGGGAAACTGTGATTATTTATATAATCTCATTATAAAATAATTTAGAAAAGTATAATCAAAAGAAAAAAATGAATAATAAATCATCTAGGCAGGAAATGTTGATTTGTTCTTTGATCCACAATTAACAAATAATTAAGGAGATTAAGATTTGTATTTTATATCCCAATAACATAGATTATGTTTTTTCTCCAATAAGTGATGCAGGAACGGTTGACATTTTCGATTAATTACTGATTAGAAAATTGAATGGATGAGCATGCTTGGCCAATTAAAAAAAGATAATAATGATTTGAAAATTCAAGATATTTTTGGTAAAAAGATTGAATAAAATAAAATTTAAAAAATATATGAACATGAAATTAATATTACATATTAATCCTCCCTAGAGTTAAAACAAAGACTAACCAAAAAAAAATTTGAATTTATAAAATAATATGTCACTCGGAAAAAATAAATTGTGTTAGAATCAATGTTGAACAAAAATTCATTAGTATTTTATATTATCATGTACGTCGTACCAAATATATTATAATATCATAGTCATATTTTTTAACTTTTAATCAATTAGCAAAGTCGTGATTCTAATAAATGTGTTGATCAAGAGACGTGTGGCAGAGCTAGGAAACTTTCTTGATGAAGCTGCAAAATTTTAAGTCATATTTATTTAGAATTTAAATGTATGTATAAACTAACCTTTTGGGCAATTAAGTTAGACATTTGTCAAGAAAAAAATATTAATCATAATAAATAAAAGCAAATAGTTTAGCACGAAAGAAGTCGGCAAAATCTAAAATGGAAAATTGCAGGAGCAATCTTATACGTTCTGAAATTGTATTCGTAATGCTCTGTAAAATAGATAGGTTGGACATACTCCATATTCGTGAGCATATCACCATATAGGTAAATTGTTCGGTCCTTCAAATTCTAGACATGTCCTATTTTTTTATATTTTCCGTGTTTGGTTAGAATCATCTATCAAATTTTTCGATGTTGCGACTTGTTAGCTAAGTTAGGCCTTCAGCTCTCCACCTAGGTGTGACTGTTTTGAGTTCGATGTCACTTGCTTGAGTCATATGGACACTATAAGATCATTCTCGTAGTGAATTATCATGTCATGTTAGTCGGGTGGTTAGAGTTGAGGTTGAAATGGGATATTGGTTGAATTTATACCTTTAATAATCAATAATTAATGAATAAAAATTATGTTAATTTATTATTATTCAGATAAATAAACACGTAGATGACACGTTATCAATTACCGACAAATATAACAATGAAGTCACAAATATTACAAAAGAAGAAAGAATCATGGACCAAAGGGGACCACACATTTACCTTAAAGTGGATGTTTCTATGATTAATTTCTTTGTTGCTTATCATTGTGGGTCCACAGCTATTTTTGATCATACATTTAACGGTCGGTACCACCCTAACAACTTTCTACCTCATCCCACCAATTATTGTTGGGTTTTTTCACTATGAAATAATTAATTATTGTACTAAACAAACATTAATAGAATAGAATAAGAACTTCAATAAATGCTATTGGTCCGTTCGACTAGATTTTTTTAGATATTTTTTTACTACTCAATATTATAATAAATACCATTAGAAAACATAATAAATAAATTTTAACTTTTCGTGTTAATAATTCTTTATGCAAACTGTTGACATAAAAAATCGTTAGAACTCGATCACATCTCTGATGTTTGTTGACCTGCATGTTTCCTGCACACTAGGATGAATTAGGGTCAAGATTATTGAGCCAAGGAAGAAAAAGGATCACCGACCATCGACATTTTTACGATCGAGTCAAATGTTAGCACAAATTGTACGAGGAAAAATTGAATGTGGAAGAGAGAAACTAAAAAGATTTGGCCCAATTTTCGATAATAATGAAAATGGTACATTTACCTTTACTCGTATGCCTATATTTATAGGAGAGGAATACTCGTGGAGCAAAACATTGGGTGTGTAGTTCTAATCCATGGATCGTGCTCTCATTGGTTTGCATGACTACTTGTTTAGATTTGTGGGGTTTCCTCCTTAGAATTTGTTTCCTTGCACAACCGGGTTTTTTTGTGGAGATTGATCCCAAAAGGTTCTCCTTAATACCTTGAGCGTGGGCTTATATTGATAAGATAGGTGACTCCAAAGCCTACTTCATCAAAGGCCCTTGCTAGTTCAATAGTGAAACACAAATATAATTGACGATCTATATCAAATATAGTAATAAAAAAATAGGAAAATGAATATTTTATGTATGTTGACGGACCAAAATTTAACATACAAATATTAGATGTCTCATGATTTGCAAATGTTTCTTTCATTTCATTTTTATTCTGGGTTTTTACTCACATAATGTTCTAATAAGTGTGATTGATTTTCACATTTAAGCCATTTTACACCTATCATCATTCTCTTTGTAGCTCTTATGCATAAAAGTTTTTTCATATTTTTGTCTCATCCATATTTAGATTATAGTTATATCTCTAGAATAATCGCATTACTCCGTACTTTCAAAAGAATTATAATTAACTATGTATTATATTTTGTTTTAACATTTTTCTTGACAAGACTGACATGTCGAGTCACGTTATGGTTGTGGTTGTGATTGTCTATACGTTTCACTCCAATATTATGGAGTCAAGTCTCGACATATAACAAGTGTATCCAATTTTTCAACAAAAGAATATTAAAGAATTTGACTAATAAATAGAAACATTTGGATACAAAGAAAAATCCAACTATGCTAAGAAGTGGCCACGTGGAATGCAGATAATACTGTCGGTGCAAAAGGTAAATAAATTATTTTTACCGACGTGATTCTTATCGAATAAGAAGACGACACGTAGTTACTGTACAATCACATGTGGGGCGGCGAATGGTGAGAGACTTTTCTACTTCCATAGTCTGCAAGATTAGATTTTTCCAGATTTTGTAGGTCATAGGAGATGCCCACGGAATTAAAACTCTGGTCCACTACACCATTACATTTTTCATATTCATTGAACAAATCATGGTCCGGATCCCATGTTGCTCAACCCATCATTTCTTTAATTTAAGGATCAAATCAAATTTGTGGGCGGAAGCGAGCCCCCACTATTGTGAGGAAGATGTATATCATGTTGTAAATTATACTGTACAAAAAATTTTTCCCTTAATTTAATACACAAAAACATGAATATCCATAGTATTGGATATGATTAAACGTAATTCACACCTCGTTCGATTTTTGAGCTCTTCACTCTTGTTTCAATTCCGTCACTCAGCTTTCAATTGTTTAGAATTAATACTCAATTTCAATTTTAAAATTTGTTTTCGATCCATGAACGTCGACAAGCAAAATGTCATTTTTCCTTGATGAATGAAGTGACGGGGAGATGCATAAATTGCCAATGGATCATAATTAGCGTCACTTTCTTAACTGTATAAATAATTTTGACTATATATTTATGAGCTTGAAATCTATTAATTACACACTAATGGTCACTTGGTAAAAAAATATAATATTAAATTAAATTAAATTATGTGACATCATTAAGTACCAACGTGTCACCAAACAATGTTATTGCCGAGTTTGCAAAAATCATTGTTAACAATAAACTGTGAGTTTACTACTCGATAAAAATCAAACCAAAATTAGAGTAGCATTATGTTATTCTCATTTTAACTGACACGTCAGCACTTAATGGTGCCATGTAGGACTAAATATTATTATTATTTTTTTTTTTTTTTTGACAGGGTAACCATTAGTGTAATAATTAGAAATTTGAGAGATTGTTAATAACTGCAGCAACCATTAGCGAAGTTACTTAACATTTTAGTGACCAGTGACATAATTAACCATATTTATAGACTCAAAATCAGATTAATATTCAAACAATTCCAATTAATGTAACATTTAAAAATCAGCCATTATTGGGATAACTAGATTTTAATAGACTTTAAATTTATTAAAATATGAGAAGAGAAAACTTTATATTATTTTGAGAACATTGGTAACTTCAAAGAACTGTTTCTCATCGCTATATGCCCTATCGTAGTGTTATTTCCGTCAATGTTTCCATGGTTATTAGTTTCCACTGATTTTCAAGAACGAGTGCTCCAGCATGGCCCAATTCAAATTTTTGCAGTTCAAGTAAAATAATAAGATTTTTCCTCATTCTTCTCTCTCTCCATTCTCTCTCTATCTCGTCCTCTCTAACAGTGACGCTCGTTGACGACAAGCGCTGCTCAATCGATGTGCACGACACAAGCGAGCATCATTGCGTGCACTCATGTCAGCACGGCCATGGGGTGGTGTTACTTCTTTTATGAGACCAAGTGAGAGCGTCTTGTCGTTGCAAGTTCTTGGCGGTGGCACAATTGGTTTATATTTTCAGTGTGGATTGTGGTGTCGATGCACAGCACCGCTCCAACGAGATGCTATGGAATTGTTGATAAGGATGAAAGTTGTGTGAAAGATCTATGAAGGAGTGGCTTCCACAAGGTGAATAACATTGGCGGTGGAATAGGTGATCGACGGTGGTTTATGTAAGGGGTATGAGGTGGTGGTCTTGGACGCGGCAATGAAGTCATGCTCAGCAACGATGACGTAGTGGTAGCATCATCGCTGGTGCGCAAATGCAATTTGACTAAATGATTCATGAATTATCTGATTGCTGATTAAGGGATCTGGATCTGGTTTGTGCAATGATTTTGTTGGTAATGTTTGCAATTGGTGATTGTGGTGGTGGTGGCAGCGGTGGCGAGCCAATGGTGATGTGGTGGGGCATGTAGGAGCATATTTGATAATGGCTCTAACTACCGTAGTGGTTTTGAGGTGAGTTTTGTTGTTGGTGTTTGCAATTGGTGGTGCTAACAGTGATAGTGATAGTGATGGTGAGGTGGTGGAGGTGGTCATGGCGATGATCGATAATTTTGGGTCTGATTTTTTGGTTGTGTTTTTTTAATGGTGGTTGTGATGTTAGTTGTGGTGATAAGGTGGTGGTGAAGTAGGCAATGCTAGTGAGGTGGTGGTAATGCTGTTGGTGGCGGTGGTGCGATGGTTGGTGCATGGGTGGGATGGTGTGGGTGGGAATGTTTGTGACCAATTATTTGAGAATGTGGCCCAATAAATTAAATATTTTGTGATCAATAAATAATATGTGATCGATACGTGTGACCAACAAATAATATATGACTTATAAAATTTGTAATTTGTGATCGATAAATAAATTTTGACCTATAAATTTTTTGATTTATGATCAATGAAAAAATTGTGACCTATAAAATTTTTGTTTTGT